>PNEQ01116554.1:0-13381 GCA_003012365.1 Medauroidea extradentata | reverse complement strand
ACAGAATTATGGTGTATAATTTTACTAATCAAGTAATTTCCACGTAAATATATGCACGAGTTTGAATGAAGATGTCGCGAGCACGTTATGTAAGGTTATGTAAACATCTGGTAAAAGGTAAACAAACAGAAGCCTCGCCCAAAGATATTCACAGCGCTGCAGCAATTCATTCAGCGGGGTCAGCAGCGCTGCATGTAGCTATCACTTGCAGCGCTGCCGCAGCGCTTTGCCCGCTGAAGGCGCCCATACTGTTGAAGAGCGTGACGATTAAGCTCCGTGGTGTCTGATAGATCATGTTTGTGTAGAAATATTAACTTATTATGAGCAATAATACCGGCAATACTGTGCTGTTGCAGACTAAAAACTGTGGGGGAAATACCTCACATGGCAATAACATATCTCGTCTTGCTAGCTACTACAGGCTCGAAACATCTATATAATTATAAACACATCCTAGCATCAGACATCAAACTAAAAATTTGTAACTCACTGGTGTTGTCACCCTTCAACTTCAACTATTGTGCAGGACTATTTGCTGGTCTAACAAAAAAGAACAGTACAGAATTCAAAAGCTTCTTAATGTGTGTGTGTACGAAAAAACATCACATTAGCGAAGATTCACTGGCTGGATATGCACTGCACAATAGGTGCCAATTTAACTATGTCACTCAAATGAAAAACATTCAGCATTTTTGACTGCAAAATTATCTGTTTATAAAATTTCACGAACAATCATTTCAACACGAGTATAATGCAATGAAAAAATAATGTTCAATTGAAAACCTTTCCAGGATCATATTTTTTTTATATTTTCTATAATTTTTTCTAAATATTTTATTTTATGTATCTTAAAGAAATATACGTAGATAATAATATATTTATAGTTCTAGAATAATAGCTAAATGAATGAATTTTATATATATATATATATATATATATATATATATATGCAATTATCTCGTATACTAATTAATTTATATTTTATATTAGCATCGCATATTATTTTTCTTGTGCAATATTATATATTATCAAGGGTTAAACACGGCAAATTTTAAATCGGGCTAACAATGAACTTCGTACGTCTATAAATAAATATTTAAAAATAAATCCGATATTATTTACCATCGTTTTCTGAAAGTCATTAGGTGCACGTGGAAAGATGAAATAAATGTTAACAATGCGCGCGTGTGCTATGCGTATTTCATAACAGCTGACGACCAGCGCGAATTAAAAAATGGGCTGTTAGGACTATCATAAAATAAGAAATTGCGAGTGAATGCTGTTCGATCTGTGTCCATTCCAAATTGTAATGGAGATAAGTCAGTTACGACAGCAAATAAAACAGCTCAAGTAACTTACAATATTGCTAAATAACATTATTAAAAAAGTATGTGTATTTAGGCTGTATAGTGACGTTTATTAAGGGGTCTAACTACAATCGCTATAGGAAATTATATAAAATATATTTCTGAGAAATGTGTACAATACATTTTGTTTCAAACCGCATCAATAAAATTGATGCAACAAGAATAAATTGAATTCAAGGTGTATTTCTGTGAATGAGGTACTAAGGACGACATTGATCGACATTTCTACTGCAGTATCACCTTTAACGCAAGCCACTGACATTGTGTGCATTGTTGTGTAGAAACCTCGCCTGAACGACACTTTCAGCAGTGATACTCCATACATATTTACTAGTAACAAGTTTTTAAAGAAGTTCAATGTAGATTTATAATATAGCTTCACACAAATCTCGTGAACGTTTTTTTAGTTATAACAGTTTGAACTAGATATTTACAGTAATTTTGAGATGCTCCAAAATTATCATCAGAATAAACGCGGTGTGTTAAAACTACCATTCCTACATTGTTTTAAATGTGAGTTTTTTTTGTTAATGCACTTATTGGACTCACATAGTTTCTTCTTAGACAAAAGATTTTGCTAACACGCTGCAACACGGTTTACAAGGCAGGTAGGCGGACCCCTTGAGCTTCATTGTTATTAACTTTGTTGTCAGATCCCTTTGGAAGAATGCTTATTAAGCTGTTATAGTTGGTACTGTTACAAAATTCACGTATTTCTATCTCGTTTGTTGGGTGTGAACATAGTACGCGAAATTTACACTTAAATCGGCCGAGGAAGTTTGGGGACCATACAGAGAATAATAGAATAAACTAAGAACAGTGAAATGTTAACTTAAATCCAGCAGACGACGTTTAAAGACAAGGATAGAGCTAGTGGTGGCAAAAACATGTAAAAATAGTATTGAGCTGAATGAAAATGTTTTAGTTTTTTGTTAACTACACATTATGGTGAAAGTTTGTGCAGCTCTTGGCCTTACAAACAGATTCGATCGTTCCGGAGGATTATCTTTGTACAGGATAAGGAACGTTTATTAAAATTCATCAAGTTTATAAAGTACATACACACAGCAAGATCTAATTCGGTTGTTTTTATATTTCTGAAGCAATTGTTAACTGTTGTGTACGATTCAAATAGAGAATTTGCGCGAATTTTTGTAAACAAGTTGCATAATTACATTGCTTTCTGCTATTGTTTTGCCACCCAAAACATGGCGATTCATGAAAAATGACATCCTGCGCATGCGCAGTTCGGAAATGTTCGAAAATGATCGGCTTCACACGATTACCATTGAAATGTACAGCAAATGCCACTCCATAGACTAATACCTCCATGGATACGGCCTACTACCTCTTATGGACACCATTAGTTGTGACGTCACACGAGTGCGCCGGTTCCAAACAAATGTTTGTTTTGAAAGTTTAACATTGAAAACTCCATATAACATCCCGACGTATTTTTGTAATTATGTTAAAAAATACAAATACTTTCGTTTGAACCTAAATAATGTCAAATATGAGTGCAGCAGGACTTCTCTCGTAAACTGATATCATCGGAGACGAAAGAATTTAATACACATAGCGGGAAAATACATTCGTGCTGGGACTTGCGACTTGCAGCATGCTTCGTTGCGAAATAATACTGTAAGAGGCGGAGATTGTTACAACTTAGGACGTAATAATGTTTTTAATAATATTAAAACTGTATTCGCGCATATTTGTAGGACTGTTCAAACTAATTATTTTCATGTTAGACGAAGTTAGGCAGAGACTGTTCAAATATTAGCCTATACAAATGCTGCTGGTGACGAACATTAGGGGTGGCTTGTTTATTTATTTAATTTAATATCTCAGTCTTGTGGGTTTGCTAGCTGGGCTCAAATGTGTGCTAAAAAAAAAAGGTTAGATCTATTTCTGGCCTAATGTGTTTATTGCCCCTGTCCGATGATTTTTAGTGTCCTAGCCCTACAATTTTTAGTACCTCTGCACCACAATTTTCAGTGCATCTGCCCTACAATTTTCAGAGACTGCCCTACAATATTCAGTGTATCTGCCCTACAAATAGTGCTTCTGCCCTCAAATTTATAATTCCTCCTTCAATGCTCCATGATTTTTATGCCCCTGCCCCACAGTTTTAAGTGCACCTAACACTGCCCCATGATTTTTTGTGTCACTCCGACACATTTTTTAAAATGCAACTACCCTACTATCTTTTGTGATTATCCTAAAAGTTTCTGTACCTCAGCCATGACCCTGCCCCTGCATTTTTCAGTTGTCTTACCCTACAGTTTACCTTCTGTAGGCCTACATCCCAGCTGGGAAGGGTGTTAAGGGGCACAGACAAGAAAGTGAAAGAAAAGGGATACAAAACAATGCAGAGGCCCATCTTGGAGTATGCGGCGGCGGTCTGGGACCCGTACGTGGGAAGGGGAGTGGTAGAGATGGAAGAGGTGCAGAGAAGGGCTGCTAGGTGGATCACAAATAAGTGGAGGACACAGGGGGAGAGAGAGGAGGATTTCAGACCATCAGTAATGGTGAGAGGACTGGGGTGGGGCACACTACAGGAGAGGAGGAGAGTGGAGCGGCTGGTAAGGATGTTTAAGGTGGTGAGGGGGGTGGGTGGGTGGGCACAACTGGGTGACAAGATACAGAGAGGTATATTCAGGGGATGGGGTGATCATGAGTGGAAGATATAGAGGGTGGGGAAGAGGACAGAGAGAGGAAAAAACACTATGATGGTGAGAACGGTGAAGGACTGGAATGAATTGGCGAGGGATATGGTTGAGGTGACGGGAGCGAGGGAGTTTAGGAAGAGGTTGATGTGGTCGGAAAATTGAGAAGAAGTAGGTTAAGCAAATCCTTGCCGCAGGGCTGAGGCCCAATTGCAAGAAGAAAATTAAATACTAAGAAAAAAATACAACTGTACCCTACCCAACAGTTTTCTGTACCCCTATCGAACAACTGTATCCTATCCTACAATTTTCTGTACATATTCTCCATGATATTTAATATCCTTGCTTAACATATCCAGTGCACCTACCCTACAATTTTGCTTACCTCTCCCCCATAATTTTAAATATTTCTTCGTCGCATTTCCTGTGCCCCTACTGTACAATTTTGTGCTTAGGCCAATACCCTAAACTTTTCTGTACGGTACCTCTACCTCATGATTATTTTTAATGTCTGAAGAAGGTAAGGGGGGGTTGGGGAAGGGATCCCAACATTGACAAGTATGAATGGAGAAACTACGACAAATGACAGAGAGAAAGCTGATATGCTGCAGGCTCAGTACTTGTCAGTTTTTGAAACAATGGAGTACTGGAATAGTGAGACAAATAGACAAAATCGATTGGGGACTTCCTCCAAGGACGGTGGCAGAGCGTGAAAGGAGGGGTATAATTGACGGCAGACAACGAGGGAGACATCACGGATGCCACAGGGAAGTTTGCTCTGTCCGGTATTGTTCACCATTATGGAGAATGATATGGTTATTGGGTTTAGTGGCAAAATAAGATTGTTTGCAGATGACTGTCTTTAGTTGTTGGCAGTGGGGTCAATTTGCAGACAGACATTGACAGGTTGTTTTTCTGGACTGTGGTAAACAAGATGAAGATTAATATTTGTAAGACTAAGTTAGTCAGGTTTACTAGGAAGAGAGTGATAAGCAGAGTAATTTACAGATGGGATGAGCAAGAGATAAAATAAGCCACACAATATAAGTATCTAGGGGTTGTGCTGCAAAGTGACCTTAGGTGGACAAAACGGGTGGAGATAGTAGTTGCGAAGGGGAGAAGAGCTTTAGGTTTGCTGGGAAGGGTACCGAATGAGACTATAGCTCTGAGGTGAGAATGGGGAAGGTTACATTGTCACCTAACTAGGGGGGAGTATAGAGGGAGAGGAAGCAGCAGCCAGAAGATTGAGAGGGCATGGAGGAGAACAGAATAGGGTAGGCAGTCTATGTTTGTGAGGTCAGCGAGGGAGTGGAATGTTTTGCAGGATGACTTGACTTTTTTTGTTTATTTATTTCTTAGTCTCCATACAAATGGATAGGAGTTGGTGACGGTGAAGGGGGTTGGTAGGTTCAGGGATGTTTTGATGAGGGTTTTTCTAGAGTGTGAGCATTTATTTATTTTGTCTCTGCTACACATTTTTAATTGTGCTACCATACAATTTTCTGTATCCCTAACCTACAATTTTCTGTACTCCTACTCCATGATTATTTTTAATGTCCTTGCCTAACGTTTTTAATAGTCCTACCCCTACAATTTACAGTTCCCCTACCCTACAGTTTACTGTAACTCTACCACGTTATTTTTAATGTCGCTGACATTTATAGTTCTCCTACCCTACAATTTTCACTGCCTCTGACCTATAATTGCCAATGCTCCTGCATTACTATTTTCTGTACCCCTGCCCAAAAATTTTTTGTTCCCTACCCCACAATTTCTCCAACCTTGATTGCCTTGCCTGAGTCATATTTTCTTAAAATTAAGTCGTAACTATAAAATACCCTTTGGGGAAAAGGTTAATCGACATATTAAACTAGGCCTACTGTAAAAACGGTAAAATTGCTCAGTTTCGTATCCTATATCTTACGCAGCATTCTGTACCTTTAATTACTGTATTTCAGCACTTGTTATGTATTGCTGACATTTTCATACTTAGTATTCCGCACAACTTGTGAGGTAACTTAAAACTTGACCAGTAACGACAAATGATGTCAATCATCACAAGACAATATAAAAAATTGACCTTCTACGATTTTAGAGCAGTTCCAATATTATAATTGTTTTAAGATTTCTTCGCAAATTGCCTGGGAAAGGCACATAATGCGTTAAAAAACTTTTGGACGAAATCGTAACACAGCATACAAATGACAAAACATAACGATGGAATCATTTAAAGAATGACCACGAATAATATAAATGTAGTTTCGATTAGTTATCAGATGCTCAATTTATTGTTTTTGTACTGCACTTCATTGAACTGCAAGTAAATGCTACTATTCAAACGAGAACAACGTGCATGTTTACCTTTAGGTTAAGTGACCTCACCACTATTTAAACATACATAACTTCGAGTATGCTGCAAAATTATCTGTTAGACTTTGTTCGTAACTTCTTTGATATTAATTAATTCTAAAAACGATAGAATTCGTTCACTTTCTCTAATACTCGATTTTTACGAACAAGAGCAAAAAATTATACCATTGTTTTGCATAGGCCCAGAGAGTTTGTTTGGAACCAGCGTCATTGTGTGACGTCACACTAATGGTGTCCATTTGAGCACTAACGAGTGTGTATTACCAACTTAATGATGGCTCCGAAAAATACAGCAAAATGAATTGAAAAACATATATTTGGCAAAGTTTCTGTAATTAATGTACATGATTGTGTTACATTTATAAATATAATTGTAAAATAGTAACATTATAAAGTAACAGAAAGTTTACATTTAAAAATTTAGGATGATGGAAGTTTTTACTCGTTTGTCTGTCAACCTCATAATTTGATTGATTTTTGTCCGTAACACGTACGTGTTGTGAGGAGCTATATTCTTCAAATTGTAATTTCTTTGAAATTTGATTTTGAAGGCGAGAGTTTAGTGTTTTATGTATCTCGAGTTCCGTTGATTACTATATTTGTGCGATGTATTGAATGTAGAGCTAAAAAAATGTGAGTAGTAAAATATTGAGTGCCTTGTTGCGGACACCGTAACCAAAACATTTCCCCAAAAAATATTTTACAAACTCATACCACAGTTGATATGTTCGAATAAATTACTTACACATACATGTATATACATCTAAAGCTCCCAATAGATGTTCTGCATTATTAAAATTAAAAAGATTAATAGGTAGGGACTGGAAAATTTCGCGAATTCGATTACCTGCAGGTAGAATCCATTGTACTATGCATACTCAAGCCGCGACTATTTGTCCACTAGCTGCTACTCAGTGGAACAACAGACAATGAACGAGTAGACAGGGCTTGAGTATATATAGGACAATGGGTTCTAGCCTACAGTACATTGAATTCGCGAAATTTTCCAGTCCCTATTAATAGGGTTACTTACGCAGCTAACGATGTTGCTTTGCAGGGATAGAACTAAAGTCTCTTTAAACATTGTTAAACTTAAAATATTCGTAAATAAAGAAAACCAGCATCTTAAGTTTACATGGTGTAACAAAACATTGTATTTTATTTGTTTTCTTTGATAGAATTATATTAAATAAATATAAAATTAAGCAGGCGATTGCTAAAATGATTTCGAGCTGCATGGTTGACAACATATATTCGTTAGCGAGGTCGAAACGGCCTAGAAAACAAGACGCGTGTCTTAACCTGGGAGTGCCAACTCTGTACTTTAAATGCTCCTTGCACTAGAGAACTCCCGATCGGGTTGCAACGAGAATCGAGAGTAATCGAGACACTACATGTACCTTAAACGCCGATTCACAATGAAGTTAACATGGACCTCCTTACATTACCTTTGTGTTAACTTTACAGAAAAATGTACCGTGGATTTGACCGATGTTTCACATTGAAGTTAAAGAATTAAGTTGAGGTACAAGGCTATGTTACAAATGCTGCAAGACTTAAAACGATCATTGCAATATTTAAATTTAACGATGTTATTTGAGTCGCAAAATATTTAGGGGAGACCGGGGCACCTTGAGTCATGGGGCACCATGTGTCATCGAGTGTTTAGGGCAATTCACAGTGTTTAGGTTGGGGAATCTGCATTTATATGTTCACTATTTAATTGCTCACTCATTGTATCTACATGTTTATGGTGAGTCTTTGTTGTTTCAGAGTATATTTGTTGTTGATTGTTTTCGTGATGGCATAGTAATTTATGAGCAAGCTATAAATGTTTTTTTTTTTTTTTTTTTAGCATGAGAGTAGTGCAAGATACATATTTTGGATTAGCAGTGCAAAGTTCCATGCCTCTTATCTCATCTACTTACACTGCAGGTAATTGTGAAAATGTTATTGTTAGGTTATGTTTCACCATTTTTCGTATTATAAGTACTTTGGGGCACGATGGGTCACCCAACCTTGGGGCACCATTGGTCACATAATCAATATGTAGGTTTGAAAACATGAATACAAAACAACTTCATTTCCTTTTTGTTTCAGATCATGGTTCGAACATACAAGCGAAAATCAACAAAGGGCAAATATGAAGAATCAGATCTTCGAAGGGCACTTGATTTGATAGCAGAGGGAAGAAGCATACAAAGTGCAGCTGATGAATGTGGCGTTAAAAGAGGGACTCTAAGACGGAAGTGTAAGTTAATGAACGAACAGCCTGCTATAGAATTTGAACTTAAACCGATCTACAATCATCGGTAAGTTTTTAGTGATGATCAAGAGTTTTTAATTGTTAATTACATAAAACAGTGCTGCAAAATGTTCTATGGACTGACAGCAAAATATTGCCGTAAGCTGGCCTACGAAACAGCTATTGTTAATTGTGTTAAATGTCCAGAGTCTTGGCATGCAAATCAGATGGCAGGAGAAGATTGGTTGGCGGGGTTCTTCAAAAGACACAAAGATTTGTCTCTTAGATCTCCAGAGGGATGTAGTCTCGCTCGAGCTTCTGCATTCAATCGCCATAATGTGGAGGCTTTTTTCAGCAACTACCATACACTGCTCATGAAAGAAATAAAACTTGGGTACCCATCACGTATTTTCAATTTAGACGAAATCAAGACTATGACTGTTCAAAATAGTAGCAAAGTAATTGCTGAGAAAGGTTGCAAAGCTGTGTGTAAAGTCAAATCTTTGGAAAAAGGCACCTTAGTTACAACATGTTGTATTGCCCGTGCAGATGGCAATTATTTGCCAACCATTTTGATATTTCCTCGGGTGCACTTTCGTGATCACATGCTGATTGGTGCACCATCAAACAGCTTAGGACTGGCCAGTCCTTCAGGTTGGCTGACTGGAGAACTGTTTGTTAAATCAATAGAACAGTTTATAAACTATTCCTACAGCACAAGAGATAATCCACCACTCCTAACATACGACAACCATGAGAGCCGCATTAATTTAGAAGTATTTGAATTAGCAAAAGCAAATGGTGTTCATATTTTGACACTTCCTCCGCATTCATCGCATAGGATGCAGCCCCTTGATGTTGGCCTGTATTGACCATTTCAGAAATTTTACAACTCTAATATTGATTCTTGGATGCTGAATCACCCAGGGAAAACAGTATCAATTTATGAGGTAGGTGGATTTGTTGGCACAGCCCTTCCATGTGCTATGACACCAAACAACATTGCCAGTGCTTTTAAAACGACTGATATTTTCCCTTATGACCTACATGTTTTCAGCGAGGATGACTTCCTTCCTCGTTCAGTATCAGAACGGCCAATTCCATCAGGTTCGACACCAAGGGAAACTGACAACATTCCAAGTCCATCACACGCTCGTCCACGAGTGGTGCAACCTGCGATAAACAGTGACTCATCATGCATCCTGCCATCCTTAGTGATGGATGAAGTTGCAGTTAATAGTGCTCCAAGACATTTCAGAAGTCCTACAGAAATTAGAGGCTATCCAAAAGCAGAACTTCGAACAGGCATTAGGAAACGCAGACAGTTGGACAGCAGCAAAATTTTGACTGCTATTCCACAGAGATAGATCCTGTTGGAGAAAAGAAGAAAACAGGAGGAAAAGGAAAAGAAGAGCAACAGTAGTAAAGCGACGTCTTTTTACTAACGAGAACGATTCCTCGGAATTTGAAGATAGGGCAATCAGATCTGAAGACAGTGACGATGGTGTGGAGTCCCAAATTCTAACTCAAGATTCGTTTCTGCCAATTGATGCAGAGCCACGAGAAGGTGATTACATTCTGGTCGAGTTTAGGGACAAAAAAAAAAAAGCAAGATGCACTATGTTGGATATGTTTTGAGAGTCACTGGTGAATCAAATGAGAGAAAAGACTATGAAGTAAAATTTATGAGAAGTTCAAAGACAACACTTGAATGATTTATTTTTCCGCAAGAATATGACATTTCAACAGTCGGCCGTTCCGATATCTTGTTTGTCCTGCCACGTCCTGAAGCATGTGATAAAAAGACTGACTGACAAAGATCCTTTGTCAAATTCTCTGTAGTATTTGATTCATTCAATATGCGCTAGAAAGATTGATTATGGTTCTAAGAGATTTCATAATTCCTATAATTTAAACTGTGTTTATTAATCAATGTAGTATATTGTGTGCAGTTATTAGTTATTCCATATTCATATGGAATATTTTAAGAGCTTGGAAATAGTTAGAACCTTCAATAAAGCACTCATTATTCATTTGTACACAAGAACCAATTTTTTATGTGTGTGAGCCATTGTGCCCCTGTGACTGACCCATAGTGCCCCAAACGTGGGGCACTATGGGTCAGTTCAAAATAATTACATTTCTATTTTTGTAACAAATACCGAAGAGTATTTACCAACTATAATTAGTAGATCGTTAAATATACAGAATTTTTTAAGCTTATCTGCCATAGTGACTCAATAATTATGTATATAAACATAAATATGAGAGTTACAATTTTTGTGGCTCATGGTGCCCCAGTCTCCCCTACATATAAAAGTGGTAACGTAAATTAATAACAAAAATGATTCGCAAGTACCTGTTTCAGTTATGTATTGAAAATGTGTAATAAATTACCCTCATATTTGTAACATAACTCGTTTTTTTTATTCTCATGTTACACGTGCTTTATTTAAGAGTTATTCTGTTGGGGTTATATTTATTTCATGAAATGGGAGGGCTAAACTATTAGTTTAACGTCTTTCATGAGACTGGTAAGACACTTGTTTGATATTTTAATATGTTTGCTGTCTACACATATCACACCCACCTCAGTGAACTCGCAAACCATCTAGTTAAATTTATTGTAGGGTCCTTGAACGAATGCTTTAGCAACACATCAGCTCTGAATTATTTATAAATATATGATAAAGATTTACGACTCACTAAACAACCATAGCCACACATGTATTTGGCAATGCACTCACAAATACCATGCCACACGAGTAACAAATATTACATGGAATTAAAAATATTATTTACTTGAAATTACAATAACGAACATTTTACTTTCACCACACTTCAGAACACAACTATGAAACATATACTTCTTTTCATGCACTCTTGTAGATGCACGAGCGAACAGCACACCATTTGAGGTTACGAGAAACGTCTGTTAGTTTTGGCGCGATAAAATCTTGTAGGCAATAACCAACAAAAGAACAACTCCGCTTCTGATTGGTTGTTCTTAACTTTTACCTTTACGTTATGTTGAAGTTGACTCAACTTCGACATTTATAAGTTACTGTTGCGTCGCCGATAATTCAATGTGAAAACACTGCAGCGTGACCTATATCTCAACTCAGCTGTAACGTAAAGGTAACGTAAGAAGCTCCATGTTAACTTCATTGTGATTCGGCCTTAAACCTGAAATTTTCCAAGAATCGTTATTTCACGATCGAGATGTCAATTCCGAGAAACTTAGGATAAGGTCCACTGGCAGCATCACAATTTTTGCAATTATTTATATAAAATTTTGTTAATATGGTAAGCTGATATAGTAGATATATGATTCGTGTCCATTAATGCATTTGCATGTGTGAAACCGTTTATGTATGTCGTCTAAAATAAAATACTGTGTACTATTGTTTTAGGGAAAGTTAGCAAAATCAGCCATCAGACTTTCAATCTTTATGCAAGAAGCTGGAAATTATTCCCATGTACATTAAAAAAAATATTTCATCCAAGAACTGAAGAACAGAGGATATTTTAAATAGGTAAAACTGGTTTTATTTTCTAAGGAGGCTTTGGCTGATGTGTGAAATACTAATGCATGAATCAGTGTGGAAAAAGTTAATTTATAAAAGTAATGAATTATTCTCAAGAAAAAATACTTTCTGCTTGAACATTTTCAGTGAATTGAGTAAGACTTAAAAAAAATCGTGGTTTTGAAACTCTAGGTTTGTTTTACTCGGCCTTGACCTGGCTACTCTTTGTGCTCTTGCAGCTCTCGGGGCACTCCTAGGCGTTTTACTCACCAGAAACAAGATGGCGCATGGTGTTTTACGCGTCAGGTCAAGATGCTCCCAGGTCAAAAAGAGCATGCCTTTTAGCTCCTCCTCGCAAGGAAGAGTTGCGAGGGCAAGTAGCAGAAAATCGTCTGCTAGATGTTACGGCGAGCACAATGGTGTTGACTGCACAGTTTACTTTCACTGTCATGTTTGAAAATACAGAACATAAGAATTATTTCAGACATTGATGACGACAGTAAAGTTGCGGCAGCTGAATAAGGTTTTTTTTATTGTTTTCTGTTTATGTTGTAAGTTGTAACACATTTTTCCTATGATGTTGGAGAAAATATCAGACAAATAATCTACACGCTACAATGGACAAGAAAAAATTGCTGATAGTTGTTGTAATTTGGCCATTAATGTTCGCTAATTTAATGCAAAAATAGGAGCAAGAACGAATGGAACGTGTAAGAGAAACAGCATTTTTCGTCCGTTTACCATCAACAGACGACGAATTTCTTTTTCCTTGAATATTTCAATAAGCGTGAACACCTCTACCGTTGTCCAAATATTTCTTTTTACCGGTACCTACATGCGACAATAAAGTTAAGATGGCGACGAGCAAGGTAGATTCATTGCTAAGTGCTACAAAAGTTAAAACAGTTACAGATGATAAATGCGGTAAATGTAAAAGAAAGGTACGTAATGGTGTCTATTGTGATTCGTGCGATCGATGGTTCCACTTTCAGAAGTGTAGTAATGTCAACGAAGCAGATATACCAGAAAACGAGTGGAAGTGCTCGGAGTGCGAGGAAAATGGCGGGAACCACGTGGGTGAAAATCATTCTACTACAAGAGAACACAAATGTTCGGAATGCGTGAAAAATGAAAGCAACAACAAACCTGAAAACGATCTCGCGAAAGATCTCGTGGAAGTGATCAAGAACTTAACTGATGAGA
>PNEQ01116553.1:260107-278276 GCA_003012365.1 Medauroidea extradentata | reverse complement strand
TGATTTTGAGTAGAGAGTTTTATTGGTGTGTGTATAAGTCTGCATGTGTTTGCAGCGAGCGCATTTTGATATGTTTGGTTGTTTTATACAAGAATAGGCAATTGCATGTAGGTAAGCTAGACAGTAGATAGGTACTTGCGGTTTGACATCTCGGCATCGTCAGGGACTGGTCATTCACCTAAGAAAACCGGTGAACATGCATTGAATTAGCCATGGTCTGTTCATGTGATTGATACAAGCATTGACCTTAAATGATGGAATGAAAAAAATCCTAAGCAAAGATAAAAAGAGTGTACGTAAGTGCTAGGGATTCTAGTCTTGATCCCTTTACGTGTGATGTGGTTGAGAAAATAAGTGTCTGCTGTGCCGGAATGGTCGTTAACATAAATTTATGGTCATATAGATGTTAAATTGATTGGATTGGCGAGGAGAGAGGTGAGCTGTGACGGAAGGTAGTGAAGCAAATGTACGTTCAATTCTACCCGGTGGTATGTGCCTAGTTTCTATCGTACTTATACATAAGGTGTTAAACGTGTGTGAGTTGTGGCTGGCATATTGCTGGAGAACTGTGAGACTATTATTTTGTATGTGAAATGTCTGTTCCGAAGTATTCTCTAGAACTCTCGGTTATGTTAACGTTTTAGGTTGTTTATTTTAGGGTATACGTAGCGTGAAAATGCAATTTTATCAGCGATATTGGGTGTGGTAATAGCATGTTCCCATGCTTATAATGGTTTTGCATGGTGGGTGCCGTTTCGCAGTGCTCTTCGAGAGTACAGATGTTTATACATTAATGTTTCGTGTTTGCGAGGGTGGGGGGAGGGGGAGGAGGAGTTCCAATGGTTGGTGTTGTACCATACTGTGACATATGTATGTGTCGCTTGATGAGAAGGGGTACCAGATGACATCATGAAATGGTGACTCATCTGTAGAGGAGGGTTCATGCACTGGAAATGTGCTGGCCATTTGATGGACATGCGGTGAGCATGTATGAACTTACACGTGGAGAGATGTAGAAGGAAAAGGTTAGTGGTAATAATGCGAGGGGATAGATGGTGGGTGCCTGTCAGTAACTTATTGTATACACATAAAAAATGGTGGTGGGGGATGCTAGTATGCTAATGAAGTTTGTATGAGTATTATGTGTCGGTTGCTTTTTAATGGAATCGATTTTAAGATAGCTGTATACATGTAAGTAAATAATTACAGTAGAAATCATAGTCGGGATGAAATGTTAGCGGAAGCTTGTTTTTTAATGGAGCTCGCCTGGGTAAGATGTGTTGACTTTTTACTTAATTAAATATTTTTTTTAATTTTAAGCATGTAATGGGTATGCTTGAAACTGTACACTTGCTAAAATATTAGGAAGAGTCGGAGAAAACTCTGTTTTTATTTTGAATAATAATTGAAATTTAACAGTATAGTTAGGATGAGAGTCGGGTTTAAGATATTATGGTGGTGGGGGAACTGGTGTGTTCCATGGAACTCGTCCCAGTATGATATGGTGGTTAGTTACTTATTTTATTAATGTTACTACAAAATAGTTTTTTTTAGATATGATTGTGTCCTGGTTGGAACGTAAAGTAAAACACTGTTTGGAAGACTTGTGGAACAATCCAATTTTTTAATGTATTTATAGGATATCACTTGGGTACAGCTAGGTAAGGGCTGGTTAGAGTGGAGTTTTGAATGATGCGGGGGGAATTGTGCTCGTGAGAATGATACTGAAAGTCGTCTACAAGCTTGTGCCATGATGCAACACCAACATGATGCCACATCTCAGGAATGTGACGACTCATTTGATGGGGGAGGTAGGGGAAGTACAATGGTTAGTATTGAACCATATTACGACACATGTATATGCAGACTCGACGAAGAGGGGGAGGTGGTACAGGATGGTATCATGATATGGGGGAAGGAGTGTCAAGAGTTGTGCACATGATTAGCATGCGTGCAGTGACTTGGGAAGAAAGGGGAATGCCAAACAGGTTGGCGATGATGAGGGAGGTAAAGGTGTCTGACAGCGACTTGAGTGCAAAGTATGGTGGGGTACTAAGGAAGCCTTGTTCAAGCATTTAGTTTTGATTATTTTTTAATTTAATGAAAAAAAATATTATTTCTGTGTGGTGTGTGAGTGGGGAATGGTAGGAATGCAGATTAGAAAAGTATTCGGACGACTCGGAGGAGACCCCAATATTTTATTTTATTGGATATTGGGAATAGTTCGGGAATATCTAAGGGATGTGATAGGGGAGCTCGCCTAGGTGTGATATAGGTATTTATTTAAATTACTTTTACTAAGAAAATGTTATATGTTATTAGATGTGAATGGTGTATGTTTAGAATGTAAAATCGAAAAAATTTTGGAAGACTCGGAGAAAACCCCTATCGTATATTTTATTTGATTTTATGGTAAACATTCGGGGATAGCTAAGATAGGAGTCGGCATTAAGTTATTAGCTGTGGAGTGGTGGGGGACCTCGGTCAGGTGTGGTATGGTTAATTACTTAAATTATTTTACTAGAAAGATGTTTTTACATAATGAAGTATGGGTAGGGGCTGATAGGAATAATAAATAGGAAAATTTTCGGAAGACTCGGAGAAAAACCGTATACTTTATTTTATTGGTTTTTATGGTAACAGTTCGAGGATTGCTAAGATAGGAGTCGGGTTTAGGTTATTAGCATGGGATGGGTGGGGGACCTCGTTCAGCCATAGTATAGTTAATTACTTAACTTATTTTTACTAGAAATACGGTTTTACATTATGAGGTATGAGTAGGGGTTGGTAGGAATGCAAATTAGAAAAATTTTCGGAAGACTCTGAGAAAATCCCTATAGTTCATTTGACTGAATTAATTGGCAGCAGGTATCACGAACAAGATGGATGCTGGAAACATAATTGCCGATGAGAAATATTGCTCATTCAGGCTGCTTTTTGCTCCATTAAACCTCCCCCAGCCTGTTTGAGCAATACGGTATTTTTTAGAATTTTTTTAATTTTCCGGGAAAATGTTGAAGGAAATTCGGGAAATGTTGAGGGAAAACGGGAAATTTTGAGGGTAAAATGGGAAATTTTAATGATTTTGAGGTAAAAAGGGAAATTTTGAGGTAAAATGGGGAAATGACGTCATTCAAGATGGCGTCCGTGACATCATCTGTGGATCCGAAGATCCGATCCCCCATCCCCTTGTCCCAGAACAGTCCAAAATATACTACTTATAATTTCTTTATCATGGATATGTAAATTTTTATGTAATTACTGTACGTCATACATATGTTTGTGTGTATGTGTGTATGTGTGTGCAATTCCTCTAATTTTAATACTGCTCTTGAGCTGCACTTCACAAGTTGACCAGGCACATTTCGTTTATTAAACAATTTCTTGTGAAAATTAAAATTACAAGTACAACATTCCTATTATTATTATTACACGCATAACTTATGTAAGTGCTAAAAGTGCGCCACTTTCGTTTCAGTTGATGGTTTTTTGCAAACTCCCTTTTGTAACACAATTCCTTTCAACAAAGATAGGACAGGCATATCGCGCACAATTGCAAAGTTCCCTTTACCGCTGGGAATCCATATACGGGTATTGGAATTATACTATGTAGTATAATTGGGTAGTGATCAGATGTGAACCTCTTCAAATCTGAAAGATTAATTTATGAGAACGAACCGACAATATTCTGTCACTACAAGCTCATGGTCGGAAGGCACACAAATCTTTTACGATATCCGACTAAGAGACTTATGTTTTTTGTCGTCACGCTTATTTTCTCAGACCTATGTGACTTTAATTTGAACTAGTTTTCCGCCATCATAAAATTGTAGCCAAGTTAAAGAAATAACGTAAAAAATATAGTACACCTAATAAATTATAAAATGTTATGTGAAATAATGAGTGTGGGGTTTTTCCGTCAGTTTGACTTGCTATGCAGTTGAGAATGAAATAAACTTGACTTCCGAACATGTAAAATATCAGTGGCATCAATTCACTTTTACAAATTCACAGAATCTAAGAAAAAACTCTTTGCAATAAAATATAGGTTGACACAAGAAGTTATAGGTATTGATATCACTTTCACACATAGGGTCTACTGAAATATACACAAACGTTTAATAAACGTTACTGAAACAATACAGTAAAAATTAAATTTTTTACACAATCCACTGTGTATTTTATGCACCTTCTTATAAAGACATTGAAAGGTGTTAATATGTTAATAGACACCTTATCAGTTACGAGTTTTTGTCTAGCAATTAAAAAATATTTTAGAAGATAGGCGTATGTTAGTTCCAGTAAATGTAGGCCTAAACATTGTGCGAAAATGTTAAATTTATTATTAATCTCTTAATTTGTGATGTTAATGATAATGTGAAATCAAACCAGGTGCACAGTGACCTTACGAAAATGTTAATTTATTTATGCCTTTACATATTCGTTATTCTGACATACGTTTTTGTGTGATTTGCCATATATAATAGTAAGTGTAGAATGTATACTTATAAACTCGACGAAGATTGAAATAAAGGAGAAATTCGGTGTGCATGCAGATCTTTCTTAATGTGAATTCGGGTATTATTAAAGTGGTGTCAATAAAATAAGTGGTTTTATTTTATTTTCTAATAAAGTTTCGTAAAAAAGTAACTAAGATAGCTGAATAAGTTGATGAACAAGTTCACACATTTGTTATGTGAATTAGCTACTTGCTCCACAAAAATATTTTTTAGTCACCACAACTAACTTTCGATAACGTTGGGTAAACATAATGTAACAATTAAAAACTGTGGTTGAACGCCTAACTGCCGTATTTCGTATAAACATATTGTTTTCTTATGTTGTCATAGAAGTGAATTTTATTTGATAAATTTTCGCCACCATTGTCGCAACAAATTTTACTTTCCTATTTTTCGCTTAGATCCCCCTCAATATAATATCTAACGTTTTATAGAACTAAAATATTTTAATTGTTTTAAACAACATAATAAAAACAGATTCACACTACACAAACAAGTTTGGGGCTGTTTTCGTCATGTGCTTCTAGTGAAATGTTCGGGGACATTCGGGACAATATCTGGCTTGTGCTTTTCTGACCTGGCATTTCACCCGCATCCCCCCTATATCTATGAGAGCAGAGTGTTGCTAGACTAGAGGTCTGCGCCGTCGCCAAGCTTTGCTGCTATGTGTTTCCAAGGTCGAAGCCAGCGAACGAGGAAGAAGAGGGTGACGTTCAAAGTGGCTTGGATGGGAGATGAGTGGTGACTGGGGAGGGGGGGGGGGAGATGTGAGTGAGAGAGACATACTACAAATGACAGAGGTTAGTTTTCGATCCTGCCACACTGCTTCGTGCAAAAACATCACGGCCAAGGCTCTGTATACTGCTCGACTGCTTGAGCAGACGGCAGCCTTAAGTAGCATATACATACACATATATATACACTTGTTAGCAAATTCATAAATATGCAAGCATATGTATACGTAAATCGTAAATATGCAAGCATATGTACACATAAATATGCAAGCATATGTATATATTTATATATATTTATGTGTGTATATATATATATATATATATATATATATATATATATATATATATATATATATATATATATATATATATATATATATATATATATATATATATATATATATATGCAAAGAACTTAGGAAGCTAGTACATGCAAGCATATAGATAAATATGAGTTTCTTATTACTATATAATACATGTATTCCTTTCACGAGTGTTTCTCTTTTTTTTTCAGATCGAAAAAATCTACCGGTTGGATGAAGATGTGACATTAATATAGTCCTTGCAGGGGTTCGAACCCAGGAACATTAGGTCGAATTCCAAACAGAGCTAACGGGAAAATCGCGTATGACAAGTGTACTGAGTTGTGAATATAACAAGATGTATATATATATATGTGTGTGTATGTATATATATATTTACACATCACTTTGTTACTTACTAGTGTACTCATGAGAGATTGAGCTGAGAGTAGTTTTACCTGCTTATTTTAGGTGAGCGCAAACAGAACTCTGATTAGATTATGACTGGTAGAATCTTTGAGCATATAAAGGGATATGGGTGCTCGCGGCTGAAATAATAACAATTAATGTATCCTAGTACCGTACATTGAGCATTTTACTTACTACAGGGTAGCAATATGGTATTGAGTATCGAAATGGACTTACGAAAAATTCTCAACTCGCGCAGACGAGTTTTTTATGGAATGTTTAGTGATAATTAAACAACTCAAACCATCAGCAGCTTTCTACAAACGAAACCGAGCTCTCGTAACCATGCAAAGTGACTAGCCATCCTATGTTCGCAGAACAGTTTATGTGATACGATATCAACTTGCCTACAGCAGGATACAGCTATACTCGACTGTACTCAATGTGTTTATGCCGATGTGCGTTTTATTTTGATTTTTAACTACATGCACATATATATCACCCCAACAAACAATCTCACTGCAAGCATCCGATCACGAGTCCTCACGCTGACTGCCTGCCTTGTCCAGCCCAGCAAACCTGCCACCACCCCGCCTGCTGGTCCCAACCCTCATCCGCCAGTGTCCTCACATCATTGTTCGCCTCCCTTCACATTCCTAAGCCATTGTCCATTGGCGTGCCTTGCCTCGGTGGTAAGGGGGATTGAGCCGGCGCCTGTGCTTGCCCTGACGTTCTCCACATCATGCCTTCACTCAGACAGCCTCAACATGCCGCCCACCTTGAAAGGTTGCACTTTCCACAAGCATAGTACACATACTAAATTTATACACACAGTATGATGTCTCTACAAAATTTGGTGCCTCTGCACATAACTGGCACTTGACACAGGACATACAGATACACTAATCAAAAAACTGCCGATGACCATCCCCAAGAATTGCTCAATGGGGTACCTGCACCCAAATTACTGTGATACTTGATCACCACATTACATTTCACCGATCATAATTAGTTACTGAAGGGCAATGGACACAGTCGATTTATTGCTCGCTTGAGAAGATGCGTTGTTGTTTTCACTGTTACGACACGGACTCTTCAATCATCTCCAGAATGAAGGTCAGTGATGCGTCCCATGGACAACTTGAGCGGAGGGAAGTTGTCTTCCTTGATGACAACCAACTCCCCGACTGCAAGATTCTTGATCTCCAAAGTCCACTTGACACGATGCTGAAGCACAGCCAGGTACCCCTTGGACCAGCGTGTCCAGAAGTGTTGGACTAGTTGTTGAGTGTGTTGCCATCTTGACAACCTGTTTACTGGTAAATCCTGAAGGCTGGGCTCAACCGGGGCAGTGAGTGCATCACCAGTTAGGAAGTGTGCAGGAGTGAGTGGCAGGAGGTCACTAGGATCACTGGAGAGGGGAGTCAGGGGACGTGAATTAAGACAGGCCTCTATTTGTGTCAGGCAAGTGTACATTTCTTCTTAGGTCAAGAGGGCTGATCCT
Organism: Medauroidea extradentata; assembly: GCA_003012365.1. Taxonomy (NCBI): domain Eukaryota; kingdom Metazoa; phylum Arthropoda; class Insecta; order Phasmatodea; family Phasmatidae; genus Medauroidea; species Medauroidea extradentata. The sequence continues at coordinate 270,808 of PNEQ01116553.1, read as the reverse complement.
ACTACCTTTCGCAAGTGCTGTATGAACGATTTCACTGCAGCTTCCCATAGACCACCAAAATGGGGCGATCGAGGGGGTGCAAAATGCCATTCAATATGTTCCTTGGCCAACAAATGTCTCACAGCTCCTTGATATTCATCTGTGTGATAGAGTTCAAACAATTCCTTCAGCTCCCGTTGTGCTCCGACGAAATTTGTGGCATTATCTGTGTAGATGTGAGCACATTTACCCCGTCTTGCGATGAACCTTTTCAATGCAGCCAAGAATGCAATATTCGTGAGACCTGTAACTAGCTCTAAGTGGATTGCCTTGGTGCAACAGCATACAAAGAGTGAGACATAGGCCTTGACAGAAGTGCCTCCAAGCTTCAGATTCGGACGAATCATCACTGGTCCACAGAAGTCGATACCTGTGTGCAAGAATGGTCTGGAAGGTTGCACTCTCTGTGGTGGAAGGTCTCCCATGAGCTGCTGAGCCACCTTGGGTTTGGCTCTAAATCAGGGTACACAATCATGAACTGTCTTGCGTGCTAAATTGCGACCGTTCAATGGCCAATACCTCTGTCTAATGGCTGCAAGCACCAGCTGTGGTCCTGCATGCATATGTCGAGAGTGTTCATTAGCTGCGATGAGTTTGCTATCTTACTGGACCATGAAAGTAGTATTGGATATCTTTGACTACAGGTTGCTAACGACTTCTGGATCCTTCCACTTACCCGAATAAGGCCTGCATCATCGAGAAAAGGCTTTAACATCTTGATGCTGCTCTTCGGACTGACTTGCCTTCCAGTCTTCAGATTGCATAGTTCCTGTCAAAATTCCTTCTCTTGTTCCAACTTGATGATCTTATCCAATGCTGAGGATAGTTCCAACACGCTTAAATGTCCCTTGATCCTTTCTGGTGGTGGCCGTGTTGCATTTGTAATGAATGCTAGTACACATTGCAGTTTGTGCAGAAATGAATACCCGTCCACTATCTCTATGTTTGGGGACTTGGCGAGCAGGGTGCATAGCTGTTTTCCATCTGGTGCATCAATAATATTTATTTTTACTGGTTGTGACCATTCATTGGCTTCCTTACACAGCCAAGCTGGGCTATGCCACTATTGCTGCAACTCAGTAAGATGCTTCGGTGCTACCCCTATTGATACATAGTCTGCAGGATTGTCCTCTGTAGACACATGTCTCCATGTCATATTTTGTGTCAAGTCTTGAATTTCTGACACCCTTTTGGCGGCAAATGTTTTCCAGTTGCAGGATGGAGCATTCAGCCATGCGAGAACTACAGTTGAATCTGACCATAGACAGCACAAACTATAAGACAGATCCAGTATCTTCATGTTTTTTATTAAGTGTGACAGCAGCAGGGCTGCACACAGCTCCAGTCGAGGTAACGATATCCTCTTTAATGGTGCAACCCTTGACCTTGAACATATCAAGTTGACACAGATATATCCATTATGATCTGTGTGACGGAGATAAATGCAAGCACCGTATGCCAGTTCTGAGGCCTCACAGAAGCCGTGAAATTAAGTATCATTTGTGTCACTTGGAATCACACACCTTGTAATTTTAATTTTGTCGAGTAGTGCTAAATCTTCTCGAAACTGGCTCCATACAGTGTGCTGAAGGGCCGGAAGTGATTCATCCCATTCCAATTGCATCTGCCATAGGGTTTGCATTAGAAGCTTGGCCTTCAGTATAACTGGGCCGATAAGTCCCAGTGGGTCGAATATTTGAGCAATTTATAATAGGACAGTTCATTTGGTAATCCTAGAACGTTGTAATGAACCGTTAATATTGTAGTGAAAGTAATTCCCTCTTGAGTTCCATAGGATACCAAGTGTTTTTCTTGAATGATTGTCCGATGGTTGTACTCCTTTGATTCCTCGAGCTTCTTCTGGCAGATGCTTTAGAACATCTTGGTTGTTGCATGTCCACATTCGTTGGTTAAAAACTCCCCGTTGCAGCAGAGTTGTTAGATCTTGTTGCAATATTAAGGCCTTGTCTATGGTGTCTGCACCAGTCATTACATCGTCTACATAGAAATCTCTTCTTAGGACCTCAGAGGCATCTGGGAAATCTTGTGATTCATCTGATGCTAATTGATGAAGTGTTCTGACAGCTAAAAATGGAGCTGATGCTGTCCCATAGGTAACAGTCAAAAGCCTGAAGGTATGAAGGTCCTCAGTAGGGTCTCCTCGCCATATTATTCTTTGCAGATCAGCATGAGAGGGGTCAATGAGAATTTGACAGTACATCATTGCAATATCAGCTGTCATAGCAATCTTATGGGTGCGAAACCTAACCAGAATGGAAAACAAGTCTTGCTGAATGGTGGGTCCAGCCATCAGAATATCACTGAGTGATGTTCCTGATGTTGACTTCGCAGAGGCATCAAATACCACACGCAGTTTTGTTGTTGTGCTGGACTCCTTCAGGACTGCATGATGGGGTAAGTAAAAGTGATCACATGCAGTATCACTACAGTTCCTGTCTGTGAATAATTCAATGTGATTCTGTAGATGGTATTCCTTTATAAACTCCGAATAGACTTGTTTGAGCAGAGGATCCTTATTGAACTTTCTCTCCAGTTGGTGCATCCTAGAGGTTGCAAAATCCTTCGAGATTCCAAGAGCCTCAGCCTTGCTCTTCAATGGTAACTTGACAATGTATCTACCATTGTCATCTTGTTTGGTGTTCTCCTGATAATGTGCTTCGCAGGATACTTCTTCAGGTAAAAGATGTGTTTTATTAAGACATCCATCAAGCTGCCAAAATTTCTGTAACTGTTTGTGCAGATCATCATTTGTGACATGATGGCAGGCAAATGAGGTGTCCAAAACTGGCACTGACTTGACTCTTCCAGATGCTACCCATCCAAGTGCAGTCTTCTGGAATGTGGGTGCATGCTCAACAGATCTTATCTAGCCAATACATAGCAGATTCATAAATATTTTTGCACACAACAGCATAGCAATTCTGCCTGGTGAATCAAAACCTGGATCTGCAAGTTGAATAGATGGTGGTATCTTCCACTGTGTTAGATCAACATGAACAGTTGGTAGCTTATGAGTGATTGTTGGAAGCACTAGACAGTTTAAACTGCAAGAGTATGCATTTATTCGCGACTGGATCGTACAGAATGCACTGGGATGTGCCTGTGCTTCTGACTGCCCTGTTCTACAAATTGGGGATGACATTCTCTGATTTTTCAGGTCCTATAGTTGCACAGCATGCTCGGTGATGAAGTTCGGCTGTGACCCAGAGGATCGAACCCTAATCGCCTTGGTGGGAGGCGAGAGATCTGAACCCTCTACCACCACGACCCCTAACGACGACTAGCAGAATTATGATAGGATTACAGCATATCACCCGAGCTGTTACGACATCAGCATCATTGCTATCCAGCTTCTAGCTTGGTACATGTGAATCATCGAAGTAGCTAGCATAGAACGATTGGTTGTATTTAAGCACTGATTATGTAAAAAGTAGCTCAGTTAGTCGATAGACGTGCTGGAAAGCAGATCGACATCTTCATTTATATATAGGTACTAATTGTGTAAAACTCTAACGTTAAGAAGATGGCATCGGAGATCGAAGACTTGACATCTGTATCAGTGGCTACCATTCAGCCGGAAGTGTACTCTGGAAATCATGTGCATACTTCTCTGAAACAGTGTTACTACTGTGGTAATTCATTTACTACACACTCAAATACTCGTCGCCATGAACAAATGCACTGTATGTTTAGTACATCGTACAAGAATTGCCTGTGTGATAGCTGCGATCTAGTGTTTACTCGGAATGATAACTTGGTTAAACACAGAAAAACACGTAAAGGAAAGGTTTCCCGCACATCGGGGTGTGAATGCAAGTACTGCGGTAAACTTTTAGCTCGATTCTGTGCTGAACGCATACATGAAGACAACAACTGCAAGATCGGTATCGCCTACAAGACTTACTCATGTGACTAGTGCTGTATATGCGAATAAACAAAGATTAAACATTCATTTCAGATACTGTACTTCAAAAATTACTACAACATAGGTGACTTTAGAATATAATTATTGTGATACGATCATTTTGTATGTTTTCTTCATGACTGAAATAAAGTCATAACGTACCAGTTAATAGACTCCTGGGTCCTGGATTGATAATTTATTTTCTCGTATAATATTTAATTACTCTGTAGAAAAAGACTGACACTAATGTGTTTTGTATAGGAAAAAAGTAAGATTTAGTTGAACTAAACTTACTTGAAAACTCGTTTGCATAAGACTTCACTGTACATAACTTAAATACGAAAATGCCAAGCAAGCACTGTTAAGAAGTAACGCAGGAATCGTTTTGGAATGTATAAAATAAGGAAAATTTTACTGATAAATATGACTGCAACAGGTTTATTAAAATCAATATGTCACAAAATGTATACATTTTAAATTTAGGTTTGACAAAGGGAGTGGTGACTAGCTGATTTTATTCTTTTTCTTGATCTTGGAGTTGATTCTTATGATGGAGTATTCCATGTTTTGCCAGTGATAAGTAATAAGAGTACCGGTACAATGAATGTACCTAAAATATATCTCCATTAAAATGTAAATGCTAGATGAACATTACATTTTTTTGAGGTTACATTATCATGATGTGAGAGTGCTGAAAACAAATGAAATCTACATAGTTATAAAATCTACATAGGTATGAAATGGTGCAGATCACTTTCGTCACAGAGCACAATATATGAGACCATCTGGCGAGATATAGTTTTTTAGGAAGCTACAGGCTCGATCTCGAAAGTAACGACTCAAATAAACATTGCTAGTGCTCCATTTCTTGCAATTAGATGTCTTCAACAGCTGGCAAAGGAGGAAGCATAGAAATTTCCAAGGGCATCGTTGGTTACTCTCAAAAACTTGTACTTTGATGACCTACTTAGAGGTGCAGATACTGAGTAGGACGTACAATAATTACAAGAGCAATTTACTGAAATGTTACAACATGGTGGTATAAATCTGAGGAAATGATGTTCCAATAAACCAGAAGTTCTATCACAAGTCTCACCTGAAGACCGGGAAACGTGTCATATATTGTTAAAATATAACTCAATTAAGAGTTTAGGTCTCCTATGGAATCCACATCATTGTGTTTTCAAATTATTCATACAAGACATTGATCAGTCACCAAAAGATCTATACTCTCAAACACAGCTAGGATATTTGACGCATTAGGACTAATAGAGCCAGTAATACTAGGAGCAAAAATGTTCTTGCAACAGTTGTGGGAACTAAAATTAGATTAGGATAAATCACTGCCTGCCAGCTTAGAATCAACATGGAGACAATTTCGTCAAGAGCTGCCCTATCTATGAGCTCTGCAAATGCCACACCGGGTTGTGAAGGATTTCATAGAATCACAACTCTTTGGGTTTTGTGACGCATCTGAAAAGGGGTATGGAGCCTGCATTTACATCAGATGCAAGAGTGAAACTGGAAAAGAGACTTCAAGACTATTATGTACAAAATTGTGAGTAGCTCCTCTCAAAAAATAAACACTACCACGTTTAGAACTCTGTGCAGCAGTCTTTCTCGCACAACTGACACAAAATGGTGATGGAGGCTCATAAATGGTCTGATACCCAACCCATTCTCTGCTCTGACTCTGCAGTAGTGTTGGCGTGGCTAAAATCTTCATCATCACAGCTGAAAACATTTGTGGATAACAGTGTTGCAGAAGTGCTAAGACTAACTGTCAGTCGTGAATGGAGGTATGTTACTACAGAGGAGAATCCTGCAGATCGCATATCGCGGGATCTGATGCCACTGTAAATCCTGGACATGTGTAAGTGGTGGAAAGGACCATCATGGCTGCAAGGCGAAATGGATGACCATGTGGTTACAACACTTCCATTGGTAGAAGAAATCCCAGAGAAGAAGGAGAAGGAAATCACAATCTTTGCATCTATCCAGTCACTAAACCTGATAGAAAAATATTCATCCTTCTCCAAGTTAAGCAGGATAATCGCATTTTGTTTGCGATTTATCAACAATTCATGGAATCCGGATCAGAAGAAGAATGGAACCCTATCATTTCAAGAGATTCAGCATGCACAAAGATGGTTCAATCAGAATTCTTCAACAAGGAATACCATGCTCTCTCTAGAGGAAATGAAATCAACAAACAGAGCAAATTGAAGACTCTGAGCCCATTTATTGATGAACATAAACTCATCAGAGTAGTTAGGAGAATTCAAAACCCAAACCTATCATACGACGAAATACACCCTATAGTTTTACCAGTCAAAAGTGCATTGACTCGACTAATAGCAAGGCAAGAACATTTGAAACAACTCCATGCGGGTCTTCAGCAATTGTTGGCATCACTACAAAAGAAGTTTTGGCCTCTGGGTGGACGTAACCTAACACAGCAAATTGTGCATCAATATGTGACAAGTTTTCGAAACAATCCTAAGTCATCAGAACAAATTATGGGGAATTCGCCCTATGAAAGAGTTGCCCCAAGTCGGCCATTCATGTGCAGTGGTGTGGATTTCAGTGCACCTATCAGCATACGGACAAGCCACAGATGTGGTAGTATGCCAGTTAAGGCATATGTGGCCATCTTTGTTTGCTTTGCTACCAAGGCCGTCCACCTAGAGCTTGTCGGAAATCTTACCACTGAATAATTTCTGGGAGCACTGAAACGATTCACAAGCAGACATGGAATCTGTTTTTAGTTGTTCTCGGACAGTGCTACAAACTTTAAGGAGCAAATTGAGAACTCAAAGAATTATGTCAGCTTTTGTCATCAGAACTCCGTAAAACACAACTGCAAGACTTTTTGTTACCTTTGAATATTCAGTGGCACTTTATTCCATTTCGTTCTCCCCATTTTGTCAGTCTGTATGGAGTAGCAGTAAAATCCGTGAAGTATCACATGAAACGAGTCCTAGGACAAGCCTGCTTTCGTTTAGAAGAGACCTATACAGTTCTAACACAAGTGGAAGCATGTTTGAATTCTCGTCCTCTTACTCTGATGTCGTAAAATCCTAATGATCACTCTCCTATAACCCCTGATCATTTCCTTATAGGCAGTACACTCACAACAACAGTTGACGCTGATGTGAAGGCATTGCCAATGAACAGAATATCTCTATGACAATATGTCCAGCAGCTTTTGCAGCACTTCTGGGCTCGCTGGTCTCGAGAATACCTGTCAAGTCTTCAGCAAAGATCGAAGTGGAGGCAACGAGTCCTCAACCTTCAGCCTGGTAATATGGTTCTAGTGAAAGACAAAAATCTAACATCCCTTAAGTGGAACTTGGCATGGATAGTGGAAATGCATCCCGGTGCAGATGCCATGGTGCGAGTTGCCACTATTGGCACATCAGCAGGAACATCAAAAAGGGCCATAACAATACTGTGTCGCTTGCCAAAGAATGACAGCAGTGTTATATAAATTAATTTATTTGTTTATGAACACACATGATTTAACACCATTTTCTACAATATACAATGTTGGTTGTAGCGATTGACATATGTTTTTCCTTGCGAATAGTGTTTTGTTAATTGTCTTGTTGTTATCACAACAGTGGTTGGTAGGCATTCCTTCAAGGTGGGCGGCTTATGTCGAGAACTTAGTTTGTAGTGCTGCCGCCAAGTAGCAGTATCATGAAATGATGTGAAACTAAAACTTCTATGCGTCCTGCTAGACTCTGATAACCGCGCAGCAGCGAAAAAACATATTTGCTGGTACAGTTGTTTATTATTAGTAGCAATGTCTTGTTTGCAGTACGTGCGTATGTTTTCAATACTTTCTACAAAGTTTTTAATGCAGTTATAAATGCAAGTAAATACAATTATGAACATTAAATAGAAGAATTTCATTTACCATAATATACAGCAAAACAGTATATTAACTATCTTATTTCTTAGAATGCCAAAAGCAATTAATGATTTTTTCTTTTTATTAGATAAATACGATTCACATAATAAAAAAGTAATTTACACATAAATGATCAAATACTGTTATAAACAATATTTCATTTAAAAATAATAAAAATTTTAACAATGCAACATAAACAAAACATTGTCACTAAAAGTGTTTACGTTTCCCTTTCATCGTGGCGAATTCATCAATCAGATCTCCGTATACAAAACTCCTCGCCATTTAAAATGTCTGCGTCAATGTAAAGGACAGTGAGGGAGTTCTACGTGTGTACAGTAATTGTAGAACAAAGATATAATTTATCTCTCTTTAAAGCAGAAAATTATCTCTCAGCAGAACAATTGCTAACATCTGTGCAGAGGTATATCCTGAGTGCAATATTTATATTTGGAAACATTTACTGAAAACTGTATTTTCTGAGGAACTTACTCATACCTAAGGACGTGTCTCTAACTTTTGGACGTTTAATCAGATTTGAAAAATTAACACACTTGTTGGCAGAATATGTTTCCTAATAATTTTCATACAACGTTTGAAGTTTTGCAGCACTTTCGGAGATTTCTGATGGAGACGAGCTTGACAGGTTGGAGAAAACTGAAAAAAGTACTTGCTACTATTTCGTATGCTTTCTTTCTCCGCAACAGCTCAGTTCGTAGCCGGACAATGATTACGGAAAAGTTTCGACTCGAAACTTTTCTCTCCCTGTAAGAATAACCTCCTCTCCCACTCCCCCCTTGTCACTCTGGTAAAACTGAAGAGTCTCCATTACACTATCCCAGTTTTCAGAAAGACATATACAGGCCTCTTCGCGTGCATAATACCTTGTTTCAGATAAACATTTAATGGTTTTGCTTTTGGGCTACAGGAACTGCATTTCCACCGTCTTGTAGGGCCCGTAAAAAATTATACACTGTTTGCACTAAGTTAAAAACGAACATGCCTCCTGGCGCAACTTGCAGCACATGTACCAACAAAGTTGACAGAATGTGCACCAAAAGGTATATAAAGTGCTTTTGGATTAATTTTTTTATACGAGCTTGTAAACTAGAGTTAACTTAAGACATATTATCAGCATTGTCATATGATTGCCCTCGGCAATCTTGTATATCAACGGAGTGTGATTCTAAAACACCTATCACAGTATCAGTCAAATTCTCTTATGTATGTCTAGAACTATTAAAAAAAAAAACAGTAAGATGCGCTTAAGTGGTAATTCATTTTCATCAATATATCTTATTACAAATGGCAATTGGTCAATGTGAGATATGTCTTGTGTAGAGTGTATTATTATTAAAAATGGTTGGCTCGTATAAGTAATGACGGTATATTTCACTTTCGTAGCAATTAATCGATTACTTCATCACATCGTTGCGGAGAGATAGGAAGATTGTCCTAAGCCTGAATTGCCGTATCGTTCAAGATGTTCTGCCAGAAATTGGTTGAATTAAGCTCTCACCTCTAGATACATCACATCATGTATTCGCCATTCCCAAGAGAGCCAAATTTTTCTTCTTGACCGCGAAATAGGCGTCCTCGGCTTGCTAAATTTATTACTTCTGCAAAATCCCTGGTAAGAACGTTTCTCTAGTACTTTTTCTCAACTTCCACGTAAGAATCATAATGACATGTAACTGTCCCGAGACTTTTTTTTCGATTCAACAACGCTAACTCACAGTTCGTATTATCTTGAGAGTTTTCATGTGCGAATAAAATGCTTGCAACATTTTTCCAGTCAGCTACACCTTTGATGGCATGTTTAGAACACGTAGCCAAATGTTTTGCCCCAAAAGCTTACACGTGGCACAAAAAAATGATTCCGTTATTTTAGAACAAACTGAATAGTCCCTTGATGCTGACTCGCCTCATGCCAGTTGTGGGTAAAACACACTTGCTGTTAAAGTTCTTGTTTTATCACCAAATTTCATTTTTTAATTAGAAAAATCACAGGTTTTGTTTTGTTTCATTTCACGTCGTAAAATAATGTCAATTTTTGCATCATTAACTGCCCATTCAACATGATTATAATTTACATTAACATAATTTCACAACAAGATACATTTAGACTATCCGCCAACTCAGGGGCGTACGTCAGTTAAAATAGTTTCCTCGTATACAATTTTTGTAATCATATGCAAAATGCAGTATATTCTTGCAATACTCAAATGGAATTCTGAAATTCAGTTAGAGTGAAATATTTGTTAAAAAGTATTCTTTTGAAAAATGTGAATAATATTAATAATAAAAACGACACTACTAAAAAATTGTGACCACCACGCCACTATGAATCACAGCCCCTAAATTGTTCACTCGTTTCAGAATCATCTGTCTTATCTTCAGCACTATTATTTACAAAATATTCACAGTTAGTACCTGAAATAGAGGCTCCAGTTATATTATCATCATTATTAACTGTGAAGTTTTTAATTTCATTGCTAGATGCTCAAGCTATGTCAACAATTTCACTGCAGATCCCCTTATCCAGTGGCGCAGCCAGGATTTGGTTTTGGGAGTGGTTTTGCTGAGGGGGGGGGGGGTTGCTGTCTAGCAAAAGAATACATATGCATATACATACACACATCATTTTTGTTTATTGTATAAATAAAATAGATACAGAACATAATTTATATATTTTCAAATATCAAAAGACACATTTTTAAAAACTATTTCATTTAAAATAAACTTAAACAGTCCGCCTGTTCATTGTAGATTTTTTTCTGACTTTTTTCTCCGATAGGCTCTGGGGGGGGGGGGGGGAATT
>PNEQ01116553.1:180099-260007 GCA_003012365.1 Medauroidea extradentata | reverse complement strand
TTTTCGTTTGTCACTTACAACTGTGTAGTTCTAAACTCACGTTATTCTCGTTACTAGCTTGTATTTAAGATGTTAATATATGCACATGTTTGCAACTTATGAAGTAAATTCGTCACCATTGCAGATAAATACATATTTTGAAACACTTGTCTGGAATAACACGACTTGCACATGCACTGTAAGATAACTGTGTAATGCCTAGTGCATACGGGCATCTTTCTTGTGCATGAAAGTGAGCATTAAATGTGCACAAGAAAGAGAACAATAGTTTGTGTTCTAGTTAGTATCATACAACATCAAGTGTTCAGGTCACATGATCAACTTTCTTGTACAAGAAGGTGTCCACAATTAAAATGTTGAATGCAGATTTTAGATGTATATTTGGTTATTTGGGGTTGTTTGTATATTGTTTATTGTGCCTGCGCAAAAATAATATATGTAATGTAAACATGGAAATATTGTCGGTAATAGGTAATACCCTGGCTTAATTGACATGATACACGATCCCGCAATATTCCTTCAATAGCTGCAGTTTGTCCAGCTAGAAACTATTTATTTCGAAATACTTCGTGTCTGTGTAATTTCGTTCAAAAATAGTTCACACGACACAAGTTTGCTACAAGTAGAGGCGAACAAGAAGGTGTTTGTTCATTTTCTTGTGCAAGAAAGATGCCCGTATGTACTTGGCTTAAGTAGTAGAAGTGACTGGTAGTTCGTGCACTACCTGTTCATTACACAGTAAAAAAAAATTGTACATTTACAAGGAAATTCTTGTAACGTAATATCAGAACATTATCAGTCAGATAATAAAAGTAAGATGTCAGAAACCTTTTAAAGTGGTTACAAATATCGTAAACAACTTTGGGAACTAGTATAATAATGCTAATGAGCAGATTTATCGAATTGAAACAAAATAAACCTAAGAGACCTTTCACATTTTACAAACATTTCGTACCGTCACAAAAAAATTTTTTGGAAACTAGTTTCCAAAAAAATATTCGTAACACTACAAGCCATTATTGTAAAATGAACCAGATATTAGCTGTAAATATACAAAATTTGTTTGTAGATTTACAGAAATGTTTGTAAATATACAAAGAAATTTGTAAATGTACAAGATTTTTTTAAATTTTACAAAGTATTTTCGTAGTGTTACAAAAAACGTTTTTGGAAACTGGTTTCCAAAAAACTTTTTTGTAAAAGTACAATTTTTTTACTGTGTATGGACTGTTTCGAGAAAAGAACTACGAAACTATTCGGTCTTAACGGAAAAGAACTGTTCCTGGGACTCCCACATGTGTACATAACGCCGTCACCTGCGCACATGCATTCATGCTCCCCACTCTACTTGGATAGCTCGACCAGAGATGTGAGAATGATACAAATGGAGCATTAGCAGCCTATACTGAGGTCAAGTCCACTATGTTTATTTAGTTAGCAATATGGCGGAGTTATTTTCAAATGCAATCAGCTGTTCCTGTAGGTGTACTGAGAAACGAGGTTATGGTTGGCCAACCCTCAGCCGCATTATACACGTTGCTATGGCAATAAACAATATATTTCAGTCACCAATATGGCGGATGGGTTCCCCCCTTCCGTTAAGACCTTATACCCCTTGCCCTAAGACATACGTTATGTTCCATTTGTAGGTTTCTCTAATCTCTTAGCGCGACTCCCGCACGCATCACTGCACAGTCGTCTGCGCATGTGCGTTAGTTCCCCTCTCCTTTTTTTCCTTAATCGCCTTCGCCGACCAACCCTTCGTTCATCGAAAGAAACGAACGACGAACTAAAGTGGATCTCTACAACTAATGAGAAACGGAGAACAGGTACTACGTGAAACAAAACCTCCAACGACCGAAAACTATCTTGATCCCGGTGTCAGTGTTTAAATGATATTCTAAAATAATGTTATATCCTAATACTACGGTAATGTATTATTTTTAAGTGCTAGCTGGCAGCACTAAACCCGCCGACTTGCTGAGACCGGAACATTGCTTGCCAATACAGCTGATGGTAGGCGACCTATGACACTTCAAACCCCTCGATTGGAAGAGCGCATCCGCGACTACATTGGCGTGGATTCAGGCGCCAGAAAAATGAACGTGGTGACTACATTATGTATAAATCACACAACAGTATGGAGGGTACTCCATCAATAACTCCTGTACTCTTACCATTACTAAAGTGTACAGACTCTTGTATCTGCCGAACACCCACTTTCTACCAGTGGTTCATTCGACAAACTGAAATGGTTACCTTCGCGTCGTCAGTATTGTTTACAGATGAAGCCACGTTTTGGAGGGATGACATTACTAACTTCCACAACAATCATCAGTGGGCAGACGACAATCCACGTGTGACAACAATTAGTCGACGTATGCATACATGTTGTATAAATGTGTGGGTTGGAAGTGTCTGTGATTGTCTGGTGGGGCAATATGTATTGCCACCATGCCTGACAGTGAAGTTCACAGGGACATTTTCGCAAATGTTTTGCCAAACCTAATAGAGGAAATGCCTTTGGGTGTACGCAGAAGGATGTGGTTCAAGCATGAGGTTGCTCCAGCACAATTTAGTCGTCCTTGTGTTTCATGCTACATTTTATCGCAGGTGGAAGGGTCGATCGGGCCCCGTAGCATGTCCCTCACGCACACCCGACCTGAACCCATGAGACTTTTATTTGTGGGGACATGTGAACGGTCTTGTGTATGCAGCTCCAATCGAAAATGCAGAGGTGTTACATCATTTGTTTTTAGCATGTGAAATAATTCGTACTTGTGTTCTCAGGTTAATGTTGATACACGTTCGTGCATGCGTAGCTCAACGGGGTGGCCATTTTGAACACTTATTTTAATGTTTGACAACAACATTTACAAGCATTGTATCAAGCATTGAATATGATTCCTGAAATATTGAATTTGATACGAATGGTCGAGGAATAAATAAACATGTAATCCTGAATTATCTAATGTCTTCCATTAGGTGATAACTTTTTCTATCTATCCCCTTGTTGGTAAACATGAAATAAGTTTTGACTATTTGCATTTATTATTGATTGCCACATACATAAATGCTGGTGGACTATCGGTACATTTCACAACATAAGACTCGCAACCCTTAATTGTCAAAGTCAGGTATTTTTAGTGTTAAAAATCACACACTCCGTACACCTGTGTCCATTGCACAAATAAAAGCCCTAATTAAATTTTTTTATGCAAAAACGACTCCGTCAATCCACTTGTGAAACTAAAACAAATAATTTCTAATTTTAATTTTTTTTCCTGCGAATTTGTAATCTGTAGGGCATGGGAAACACAAATATTGCCTTATGCTTTCACCCTAAAATTATTTTTTTAATCTACAGTACCAGAAATGTTTGAAAAAATGTTTTAATTCCTTGAAAACGGTGCCATGTACAGTAAAATCGCAAGATGACTTCTGCTCAACTCGTACAACGGATTACAATTTTTAGAGTAGGAACAAAAATTTTGGTTTTATACATTTTAAATGTTTAAATTGAGTATAAACCCATTTCTTTTCACGTGAAGGGTCTGCATTCAAACCCAACTTATTTTTGGTTTGTACATCGTCGTTTAGTAATTCTCTAGGTCTGTGTTTTGGACCTACGCTACAAAGATTAGAGCATACGAAATACTGCGTAAATGTGAGTTTTGCTGTGTGCACTGCATTCACGATGGTAGACATTCAACTTCAACTTCGTCTATAGAATTCGCGATAGTATAATTAATATTTGTTTCTTGGACTATATCGCTGCAGATTCATTTGTGTTTGAAAGAAAACGATGGCTCTGAGACAGTTGCAATAAGAGCACCATTTTTGTCAGACAGGTAACATTACTCAATACACCGTGTTCAGATGTTCGAAAATCTTGACGGTAAAATTTTTTGTATGTAATTAGAGAGTAGCCACCCCTGTTATTTTCATAAGGGTGTAAGAAAATCAAGTATACATTACCTGTTTTGAATATCCCAATAGCATTACGCAATATTTAAAATGTAGTTTTCTTATGTCAACTAGTTCCTCATATTTTGGGAAAATACGGTTTTAAAATTTCATATTTTGATGCTCATTACTCCCTTAATATTACATTGAGGTAAAAATTGCAAAACATGTTCTCATCTTATTTTTTCATGAGGAACACGCTTGTGGAGTTCGTTCCTTTATTTAAGAAACATTCTTTATATTATTGCTGGAGCTACCATGCTGCTCATTTAATGCTATAAAATCGATTGCAAAGTTTAGAACACATTGTTGCTGGGACTTCCATGCTACTCAGTAAACGCCACATAACAGGTTGCTAGGAATACGACACGTGTTGCACATTACAATCTGTTGAATTTTCACCGTTTCAATAAGTTGCAAGGTTTTTTCACTGTCAAGTATGTAGTTTGGCAATTTTGACTGAAACAAAGTTAGAACACAGCAGACTGGGGTAGCAGATTCAACTAGTAAGTATATTTCGCTAATAACTCAGTGCAAACTCTGCTATTATTTCTGTAATTACAAAATTATAGTTTAAATCTATAACTAAAGTTTCAATTCAGCAATTTTACATTATATTCACCTAAACGTAATACATATTGTTCGACGATTTCAACAGCAAGCAGGGTACTTATTTTTGTTTCCTCATAGTTCAAAGTGAATAACGCGTTTTTATAAGTAAATGCACCATAATATTTATAGTAAACTAACATAGTAATAAGTATTATTGTTGTTCGGTAGTTGTGGATGGTTAAGTTTTAGCAATGTTCTGTTTAGCTCCATTGCTTACTATGAAGCGATGCTGTTTTAAAAATGTGCACTTTACTTCAAACAACAATTTTACTATAACAAAACAGCGCACAAAAGTAACAACATAAAAGTATTAAAATGGCAATTGTTTATCCATAAGTGTTTACGTTGGGCTACTGGTTAAAGTAATTAATATACATTGTTATGAACCATGTAACCCTGGTTCTAACACAGCGATCAGTAACCAGGCCACCCGGCCAGGAATTCCAAAGTATTAAACATAAGTTGCTGCAACTGCACGGCAGAACTCCCCACTCCAACGGCGATACGAGTTGCCACACAGGGCACGATAAAGGGGCGTGTCACTCTACCTACGAGGTCTGTCTGCCCCATATCTAGAACCAGTGGTTTTTGGTGAAAACAATTCTGCAACAACTTGTTTCAATGCCTTGCGTGCAAACCTGCAACTATGGTTCGTGGTTATTCGCAGAATGTAATAGGGCAGAGGCGTGGCTCATTTGACTGCACCAACCAGAACAATGTTACCGTGACACAAGTCCATGATTTGCGGGTACGAGACGCTGAAAGTTAAAAACTTCCAATCACTGACCATGAAGCAGGGAAACAGGTGTTCACATAAGGCATTGAAACAAATTGTTGCAGAATTCTTTTCACCAAAAATCACTGGCTCTACCCATATCGTCGCCATGACCACTTCACTACCAAGATGCACCACGACGCGACGTCCAGATCTACGACGTGCCGATCGCCGAGGACGTTTCCTTACATCAGCTTTGGCATCATTAACAAGGTGGGACTGTCATCGTCGTAACTAAATTGAGTGGCTCATAAGTAATCATAAATGCCTCTAACTATTCTTGCCTCCCTCCGTAAAGAACATCGTAAAGTAATGTATAATGTTGTATACATTGTAAATTAAAGCCGTACCTGATATTTAGACTGCGAGTCACTTATATTGTCGAATCCCTCATTTAAACAAGTTATGAAATATTGAACGTTTTACGGATTACTATACCATCACTAAACAACTAAATAACCAGAAAGTATAGTATTTTTGTGTAACTGTAACAACATGATGTGCAAAACGTTGCGGGTTCGAAGCACACTGTTATTCTTTAGTTTTCTATTTAACTTTGATTATGTGTTTCTTGAGCTCATGACATAAATGGGAAAAGTATAACTACATTTAAAGTTTAGTGGTACATTTATTGTACATCCAAGTTAAACAATAGTTACATTTTAATTAATGAAAATATTTACTTAATCAGTGAGTTTATTTAATTGATGGAATATGTATATTTTGACCGTTTCCCGATGGAGTAATTTCAAAATTCGGATCTGTGAAAACAATCACTGGATAACTCTGAATGTTCACAGTTTCCGGTTTAGAGTGTAGTATTACAGCATACTATTGCTAGGGCTACCATGCTACTCAGTAAAAGTCACAGAACATATCTTTACGACTACAACACAATATTGCTGCGGCTACCGTGGTAGTCAGTAAACGTAACAGAACAGTTAGGGCTGTATACCAGATTATTACCACTACCATACGTTACTGCTACGTGCACAGTTAGTTCTGCACCATCATCAGAGATTCGTTGCAGGAAATATCATACTGTGCTGTAAATTACTGTGTCATAACCCTACTAATTATTTATGGGAACTATAAATTCTGTAAAAAGTAATGACTGGAGATGGTGAAATTTCGCGAATTCAATGACGTACATGTAAGAATCAAATACCCTTTGCATAGTCAAGTCCCGACCATTTGTCCACCAGATCCTACTCAGTGGAACAGCAAACAAAGAACGAATATACAGTGATTGAGTATGCATAGGATATTTGATTCTAACACGCAGGTCATTGAATTCGCGATATTTCACCATCTCCACTAATGACGCTACTGATTTGTAGCGCACTGTCCTGTTACAATATGTTGCGTTGGTGTTAATTATATAATTTTAACAATATCAGTAGGGTAGCCACAATTAAACAGAGCGTTGCCCTATTTTACAGTCTTGAAGTTTAACGGCTACAGAATTTATAGTTCTTGAAACAATAATTTATTTTCAGTGCATTATAATTGGTGATTGCATTTTTAGCCAGATCTATACGGTATGGCTCGAAAGAACAATATTTTGAATGGTTATTATGTATTCTCTGATTTTAGTAGCGAGTAGTCATGAGTTAAGAAATAAGTAAATATACATTTAAACTGTAGCTGAAGGAAATTTAAGAAAACAAGTGTGGTGTGAATTCGAGTATGAAAGTTAAATTTGGAATAATTCAGTTTGAGTAGACGTAGGTACATTAACTTTGATTTCTTGAGGTTATTTGTACATTAATCCGATAGTTCATACTATTACAACGTGGAAAAATGAGACTGATTACTATTTTTTCGGAAGCATTCAACTGTTTCTAACTTAATTTTATTTACAGTTAAAGTATAAATGTATTGTTAACACTACGCTTTAAATGACAGTTCTTCTTTTAATGTCAGCCATATAATGCTTCGGTTAATTTGCGCAAATATGTAGAAAATTTGTCTCGTCATACATGCTGAAAACTTGACTTCTTTATTTTCAACATGGTTTGCTTTAAAATTTACATTCTTCAACATAACATTAATATATACATTAATTGTGATTAACCAACTACGAATAAGCAGTTAATTGAAAAATGCAGTTATCATAGTTTCCTTATACAAACATAAAACTTTCGGAACACTATTAACTTATATTCTTACATATCACTTAATAAAATTAAAATATCGTAGACATCTTACCTGACTATCGAGGCCTATGCACAGCAACATGAGAAAGAATAAACACGACCATACAGGCGCCCCAGGAAGCTGTAGAACTGCCGAAGGATAAGCTAAGAAAGCCAACCCAGGACCTGAAGATGCAACTTCAGCCACTGGCTTGTGTTGCTCGTGGGCCATGAAACCAACCACCGAAAAAATGACGAAACCAGCGAAAACACTTGTACTGGAGTTGACAGAGCACACAATGAGAGCATCCCTGAAAAGAATTTCAATATTTTGAATTAAACGTCTTTAAAATACAAGTTCATATTTTAGTTTAAAAAAAAATAGTAATGCTAATGATCTAAATGTGTAATAATAACTTAAACTATAACAGAAATAAATTTTAGCTAAAATATAATGTTTACGAATTATGATACCACTTTATAATATCCATCGTCTGGTGCAATGGCCAACATTGACGAGGTTTCTTTGAACATTTAGTAAAAGTCTCAATAGTAGCACTTCGCTTTCCTGACAGTGGCAACACTTCGTACAATCATAAGAACAACATGTCTTCTCAGTTTAAATTTCAGCACGTTACGTGACATATTCTGTCTTACTATCAAAAACCCAAAACATTTACAAATTTCCCGAAAATGATATTGATAACATTTTCGAAGATGTCTAGCAACTTATTGTCATAATAAATTATAATCACGAATTTTTTTTGTTGGAATACGTAACATGTATGCAAGGAACTAACTGTCTTTCACATATTCCTGCATTATGAGCGAAGCGAAGAAACTTGGTATACCATGACACTTATTTACGAACCAACAATTTAAAGTTTACATTAACTATATGCTTTAGAACTTAAAATGTTAGAGTCAATGTTAGGCGTTCGACGATGCTGGATTTCAGTCCTGAGATAGTCGAGTAGAAATTTATATATATATATATATATATATATATATATATATATATATATATATATATATATATATATATATATTTATCTGTTTGGGGTTCGTAAAAGTGCTTCGCTTATCTCTGGTGTGAAAATTCCTTAGTACGCGTTTGGGGGGGCGGAGTATCTTGAAACTGGCTTTTAATCTGCGCTGCTGGTCTTGTTTTTAGAAGGAATCACTTTATGTATGTAGATAACGTGTCAATGACTTAAAATTACTTTTTATCTTGCCCAAGAGTCACATTTTTTAATGTAGATTAATTCAAAGTGCATGCATCGTCCAGTCTTTCAATGCATGTTTTCTTCGTGGATAGTTAATGGATCTTGCTGAAAACTTTACACTTCGTCATTTCGTTTTAAACTCTGCCACGGCAAATTCTTCATCTTTGGAAGTTATATTGCCTGTGTACGATCGGTTGTCGGCCGTTTCTGAAGCAGGCATTCTCAACCGGTTAACCTGCTCGTTAATTTCGTGTCAAAACGAGTAGCGTGTAAAAAATTAGTCTGTAGTTTTATATTGCAATGTTATTAGACTTAGTTTCAAGTTGCATTATATTTGTTTTGTTACTAGGAAAGTTACCGGGAAATTTGTCTTGATGATTGAGTTGTTATAGGTATATTTTACGGGGCCGCAGTTGGTGCAGTGACTAGAGCACTCACTCTCCACGAAGGCGATTTGTGCTCAAACCTCTGCGGAGGCGAAGCCCAAATTTTCACATATGGGAAACATGCCGGACGATGCCACTGGTCGGTTGATATTCTTGGAGATTTACCACTTCCTCTGCCCCGCATAACAAGGCGCCCTTCCATTTTAGGGCTACATTTAATGTCCTCCGGGGCAAGCAGATGCCTACGGGCACCTAGTAGTATGTTTGCATCCGGGGTGCGACACCCTATCCGTTCACACATAAGGACAAACCGGTCATGTACATTTAGAAACATAAAACATATATTACTTACTTATGTCATGCCCTCTCCAAACACGCACTGCGGCAATAAGGACTAGTGAAATCAAAGTATGGAAATTTAAGTGTCTAAAATTAAATTTGGTTTCATTGGGCCCGATCGTTCGCGAAGTATAGCTATTATGCATTCATGACGTAAAATATTCAAAATATCAGTGAACATACAAATTAAATACAGAATTAATACCAACATTAAAGTCACGTTACTTTACATAGCAGTAATTGTGTACCGAATTGGATGAAATTAAAATCTCACGTTTAATAAAAAATTTCCTAAAGGCCGATTTATAAAAATTAGGAATATAGTATGTGCAGAAAACTAGTCGCTATACCAAGTGTTACACGTGTATTGAGTTTGATGAAGTTCGTAGTACACACTTTATAGTTTCTTTAGATAACTCACGCGATCCTGCAACCATGAAGTCGTGGCTCCAGTCCGAAAGCCAAACTTATCAGCTACAGAATAGCCATGATATTCCGCGAAATTCTGTGATAACAAAATTTTTTAATTACCTTAAATTCGGTAGTACGAACATGGAATTAAAAATTAGAAAAAAGTCAAGTCAACTTACTAAGTTCTATGTGTATATTCAGTTAAATAAATTAGAATAATTCTACTTGTGATATCTCGCTCAGGTAAAAAATAATTTAAATGACATACATGCAAGTATGAACACGGCAAATTTGTTTAGTACTAGATGTGTACCGAGCGTAGTTAAATTATGAGAGAGAGTTCTGCGTTTTTCTCGTATGATAAAAAAATTTCACAACACGGCATTAAAAAAACGAAAAACTCAAGTAAACTAAGTAAGATAGGTGTACCGAGCGTAATATAAATCTGGTATACTTTTGAAAGATATTTCGGGTGTCAAAATGATCATATTGCCGCCATAGTAAAAGTATGAACACAGAAACAAAACTTACATAAGAAACAAGTCTGCTTATTCAGTAGTTTATGTGTATTAAGTTTTTTAAATAATGGTTAGTAATATAAAACGTGTGTATAGCCCATAGAATGTTCAGATGGCTGCCATTGTGAAAATATGAAGAGGGGATGATTGAATGAAGAGATTTTGGTCAGTACATGATACGTCTTTTGCGCTTAGAGGCGACATGGTGTACGGAGTAGCGCCGGAATGAGGGGGCAGGGGAAATGGGATATCGTCGAGAAAATCCGCCAATCAACGGCGTCGTCCTGCATGATTCCCATGTACGAAAATCCAGGCACTGACCCCGCTGGAAATCGAACCTGAATCACCGTGGCGGGAGGCGAACGGTGTGACCATTCGGCCACCGCGGCCACTACGTGAAGGGTGGGGGAAACGGCAAATCACGAGAAAACCCGCCGACCAGTGGCTTCGTCCGGCACTCGTTCCACATGCGAACATCCGGGAATCGACAGCGTTAAGAATCTAACCCCAATCACCTTGGTGGGAGGCGAGTACACTAGCCACTGCGCCACTCGCGGCCCCAATAAGGATTGAAAGACCGTAATAATAGTGATTCAATTTTACTAATAACTATGTGTGGAACCAGTGTTATTTAACTTAAACAAATTGTTCCTTTGATATTCCGTGTAATCAAGATTTATTTTACAAATAACTACGTGTGGAACGAGTGTTATTTAACTCTATCATATTGTTCCTCTGATATTCCGTGTAATCAAGATTTATTTTACAAATAACTATGTGGGGAACGAGTGTGAAATCAGACAATATTTTGTAAATGGCGGGATTAAAAAAGAAAACATGAAAATTGTATTAGCAGTTATACAAAAGTGAAGCCAGCTTACTAAGTATTGCATGCGTACCAAGTTTAATAAAATTGGGAAAAATATTTCCTCAGATATGTCATACTATTTAAAAAAAACACTCAACAATGGCTGCCATTTTGGAAAATATAAACGTGACATGAAAAATGTATATTAATATTAAAATTATAGGTGGCTCGCAATAATGTCAGCACTTTTGAAACTCTGGTTACTTTTATTCCTTTCAGGTTATTTGATTTTTCCTGCCTCGTAATAATATAAACAAAGTCACAAACGTAGCACTTTAGATTCACAGATCGTACCGTACTTGTATGTTAACGTGTAAGGTCACACTACAGATTATTTAAAAATTATTATAGACAATGTGGTCACTATCGCGAACCAAGTATACTAAGATGTGTATTGAGTTTGGTGGACTTATCAAACACAGTTCCTCAAATATCTAGTATGATAGTAACAAGTTAAAAAGGCCACAATTCTAAAAATTTGTCTACGACATGATCAAAATACATAAATATTTAGTCAGATTAACAAGAAAAATGTCAAGTAACCTTACTAAGTACTACATGTGTACCAAGCTAGGTGATATTCTGTCAACGGTTTTAAAAGTTTATAGGGACACACACCCAAAAGCGCGCGCAAGCACACATGCACACACACAACCAGATCTTAAAAGCGTTCTTTTTTCCTGCGGAAGTAGTCCAAAGTTTCCAGAGATTTGTAACTGTGAATGTGCCAAAGTTTTCTACATTTTTGAATGTTTTAATCTAGTCAAGAACACGACAGTAAATAACATATGCAACGAATTCAGCACAATGTTGTGAAATCGAATAATTATCACGAAAAATAAAGCTTTAATCAGAGGATTTGATGCCTACAATTTGTTGTGTAAAATATTAACACTTTGACCACATAAACTTTATATACAAGGAAACATACTGTTACCAATATTAAATAAGCACCTGCCAAGAAAGTTCCATGTGAACATTGTTGAGTCACAACATACATATGTTATTAATTTGATATCATTTCATTTGTAATAGCATATTGTAAAGTCTATAGATTAGGTAGGTACACTATTACATGTATGGGGAAGAAAGGTATAATGATAATAATAGTACTGACAAACAATAACGAAACTAACAATGTTGGACAGTGGAAGTTCACAGCACACTATTATCAATAATACACTATTTAGTTAATATTGTGAATATCCTTAAATAATTATGCTTTTTAAATTAAAATATATACTAGGAAGATAATAATTTTAGAAAAATAAATTGCAGAGCAGTAAAAACTGAAAATATTTACATCTTTCACAGCTCTCATGGTACAAAATTATTTCTGTGCTATCTGTCTCCATGTCCTAACAAATAAAATATAATGCAATTACTTAAATGTATCAAATGTCATTCAGGATACTGCAAATAAAGTAAAATATATATTAACTAAAAGTTCGTTGTCCGTTATGCTAAGAGTAACGGTCGAAAACTTGAAAATTTGAAAGGTTCCGTTCAACAGTAAATTACTTAAAACATTGTCTATTCTTGAAAAATAAATGTTCCCCACATACTTAGCTCGGAACGGTAGATCAGAAAAATTAAAAAAAAAAAAAAAAAAAAAAAAAAAAAAAAAAAAAAAAAAAAAAAAAAAAAAAAAAAAAAAAAAAAAAAAAAAAAAAAAAAAAAAAAAAAAAAAAAAAAAAACTCCGGACTACTGGGTCAGTTACGTTAAGCCAAATCATCTCTGATAAAATATTCACCGAAACATTTACGTTCAAAATTACTATAAGAAAAATAAGGATTTTAAGAAAAAATGTGTGACCAAATATATTTGTATGTTCCTTACATTTTGGTAATAAGTAGAAACTTACTACTGCAAGACGCTGGCCTATTAAATCTTAAGTATTATCAACAAAGCATAACTATAATTCGTAATATTGTTGTAACTTACGTTCTTCATCACAACCATTTCTTGGAATAATTTCGTTGCTAAAAATTTATTTATTTTAATCTATTCCATTAACTATTTCTTTATTTCATTTTTAAATACACAATGAAATTTAACGGCCTATCTATAGTTGAATGACGATTTGAATCACCACTTTTTGCAGTAATCATATGTTCAATGCTTATTGAACTATAAAAACTTTATATTTTATTACTTCCGAATCTAATTTCAGATCATTAATGTATAAAAATTTAGGAATTTTAATAATTAGCGATGTTACAGAAAAATCTAAATTCAAACTTTTGTAAAGTGAAGTAAATAAAAAATTTAAATTTTTTAAGAAGAATGTCTAATTCCTTGTATTCTGCATCAACAAAATTTTTACCTTTGAATCCGGAAAATAAAAATCTTAATAAAACATTAAAAACTAAATCACCAGTAGACACGTGTGTTAAACAAGAAATACATTTAAATCCATCAAATTTATCATTCCGATCATTTGAAAATGGGCAATAGTTCACTATACAGTAAAAATATGATTTTGCTCTGTAAATTTTTGTTTATTTGATTATAACGAACACTCTTGTAAAATATCATAAATGAAAGTTTTTTGAATGATTGATCGAAATATTACTAGGAATCGCTGCAACAGATCCCATTTTCTTAATATTATAATTAATTTTGAATGCCAAACTTGATTTAAATATATTGACTGGACCATTTGGCTTGAAATCAAAATCAATAATCCCAGTTTTCATTGCTACATTATTAAGATTGGTTAGTTCTACGAAACAATAATCCATTTAATGAAATAAAATTGTATAATACATTAATTGAAATAACATTCAAGATTATAATTATTTTTCATAATATAATAATTATTAAAAGAATTTGCCTTGGTCAGGCAGACGAATAATTACTCAAGCAATACCACTCAAAGAATTTTCAATTGATCATTTAATCGAAAATATTTACGATGATTTTACTATTAGAAAAGAAGGAATTAAACAAGTTGAAAGAATATTTTTAGGAATAAATAAAGTAACAGAAAAAGTAATATGTGAAATTTTAATTAAATAACAGAAATTATGAATTCGACTATATTTTAGGATTAATTAAGCTTACGTTATCTGAAAAAGATAAAATTAAAAATTATTTTATAATTTTTTGTTCCAACAAACACGAATAAAAATGTACATAATTAATAAAACAAAATATTATATTTATATTAATAATATTGATAATGATTTTTCTAAATTATCAATTGAAATTGTGCCAAATAAAAGTATTAAAGCAAACCAAATTTTTGAAATAATAAAATCGCAATGTTTTCATATTAGAGTTAATGGGATAAGATCAGGTGTTATTTCAGATATTGATGCGATTATTCATACAAATGGAGACATTTTTCATATTTACCAACTAACAGGTAATTGTGGGATGTCTAAAATTGAAATAATAACAGCTAAACAAAAATTTTACTATTATCTTAATCCAATGGTTAGAGATGTTGAAATTTCTATTACTGATGATTATGGAAAACAAGTCAACACAAAAAAAAAATATTATATTACTATATAGTATACCTTCTTCCACAGTATATGAATTTAAAAATTTTAATGAGTTAAAATTATACTCGTGATTTGCTTTTATTTTTTTGTTTTAAGCATAGTATTATTTTTGAACATAACAAATATTTTTATAAAAAATATAATAATTCAAAAGAATTTTAAAGTAATGGTGTGAAAATAAACAATAAAATAAATACTCTTAAATCTCGAAACAAAAACTATTGGATAAAATTAAAGATAAAGAAGAAACAATTAAAACTAAAAATGTAAAATAATTCGAAATAAAGATGGAAAAACTATGATAATTTATATAGCAAACCAGGTTTTTGCTAACAACCAGAGAGCGGTTCTTAAACAATTTAGAAATCTTAAATCTTAAAAACGAAAACTTTTAGATCAAATTAATATAAACAATCAAAGAATAAATACTGTAAATAATAGCTATTTACAATTGCAAATACAGTTAAATAATTAAATAAAATATTGTTTCTCAAAATTGAATAGCAAGAAATAATAAAAATTATTCTGAGAAATAAACAAATTATCTTAAAACTGAAAAACAAAAACTTTTAGATTAAATTAAAAATCTAAATTAATAAAAAATTATAACTTAAATTTCGATAGCATTATGACGAACATAAAAAAGAATTGAAACAAATGACGAAAGAATTAAAAATAATAAAAATAATTTTGAGGAACAAAAAACAAAATTTTTTTGATCAAAATAAAAATAAAGATGAAAGAATAAGGGCCATATTCAGAAACTATTTTAGTCATGGTTTTAAAAATAGTCATAGTTTAAATCGTCATATTAAGTCACTACTTGCGATTTTCCGTATTCAGAAAGCGCAATTAGGGGTGACTATTTTAGTATGGGTTTAACTAGTCATGGTTTAAGTTAGTCAAGGCAGGTGGTTAGTTTAAAGTGTGATTAACCTTAACATTTGCCAGGTTTGGAACAAATATGGCAGTACCTTATCGTTTAATTTATCACGACGTATATTTTCAGCATGGCAATTCGAAATACGTTAAATAAAACAGCAGAGAATGGCGTTTTCTTAAATTATTTCTTAGCAGTATTTACATAACAATGTTAGAAAACGTTCTAATGAATATAAATTATCTTGCCTTTTAAGATTTATTTTACCATATTGTGTATATTTGACGATGTAAACATATTTCGAAAACAATTCTAATGCATAATTAGTTTATCTTTTACGAATTCTTCTCAGATACCGCATACTATATTTTGACGCAAATGCCATTACATGTATTAATATTAGCAATTCAGACACAACATAACAAAAAATACAATAACTTATTAAGCAGATTATTGAAAAAGAACACAACGCTTGACTAATCGTCATGGCAACGGGCAGTTTTGCGATGTTGCCAAACCTTTTAAATGTCTTAAACTGTGAGTAGTTAGTCACTACTAAACATGGTCCAAAATTACAAAAAATGTGCTCCTAAATACGATATTTTAGTAGTTCTTAGTCAGGGGTTTAATCGTGGTCTAGTTAATCTATACTTAGACCAGGTTTAGACCTGGTTTAACAAAAAATTTCTGAATACGGCCCTTAATGAATCAAATAAAGACATAAGTGATCTGAATTATGAAAATAAAAATAATGATTAAATAATAAATAATTGATTAACCACAAACACTGGTGTAAGTATTCAAAATGAACAATTACAGGAAGATGTTAAATATCTTAAATATGAAATTAAAGATAAATATGAAACAATAAATATGTGTAATAAAGAAATAAACGTAAATCTGAAATAGAAATATTATTAGCACAAAGTATAAATAAAACTGCTAAAATTTAAAAATATAAAAAATATAGTAAAGAAGTAGTTGATAGTTTAACTTATATTTGCGATCATATTGTTAAATATACAAAATAATCGCTTATATTAGAATTAAAACATGTAGTCCAAGAAAAAATATATAATAGTTCCTTCTGCGCCACCATTAAATTATGAAATTATTTTTTAAAACCTAATATTTTTTTCTTTTCAATAAAAAAATGCCTCCACGATAGTGGTTACAAATCTTGAAATTTTTCTGCTTATTTAATTTTTAATTTTAAAATTAATGTTTACATCACATGATTTAATACATTTTAATATTTAATTTTACCATTCGTGTCTATGTTCTTTGTTATTCTCTACATTATAAAATTTTACTGTATGGAGATTGTTTCCATTTGTTGTAGTATATTATTAAATTGATTAAAAATATCTGAGTTTGACATTGAATGTGTTGGACATTTTACAATAAATAATTAAAGATAAAATTTCCCAGCTTTAGTCAATGTGTTTGTAAATACACTAAATTCGTAGTAAGTCGCGGTGTTTTAGGTACAACAATCCATTGGTGTATCAAAAAGCTGAATCTACCTCTTGTGGTAAACCTGGAAAATTGTTTTGGAATTAATCCAAAAGTTTTAACTCTAAATGAACACTCATAAAATTCCATAAAATAAGCTTCATTGTAAAATATAAAAGTATGACCAAAATATCTGTTTACTGCAGGTTTTATTTTCGAATTTTGTGGTACACCTAAGTAATTAATAGTTTTCGGATAACCAGACACATGCTGCAAATTTGGATATTAAATTAGATACACTTCCGAATTGATGTACTACAATACAATTTCTCCAGAAAGTCTCTGATAAATCGATGTGAAGCTTTCAAAATTATTTCGTAAAAAATAGAGCCAACTATAAATAAGCTGCGGTTTACTGACTATTTTATCTGCTAAGTCATAAGTTCAAACAAATATTTTTTGTAAAAAATATGTATTACTTGATCAACTATCAAACATGTGTTGATATTTTTTTTATATATATCACAAACATCTATCTCCATCGTACGGGTTGATATGCTTAACTTTTGGACTGATGGCGGTAAAGTTGTGGGTGTTATATTTTGAATAGGCGGTGTGCCATAAAGACTTTGTATGGAAGAAATATCATCAGTTTGTAATTCTATTCGATCTGGAGAATAAATTGGATACATAACAGACTCGTAAACATTCGAGTGATGTATTCCTAAAGCATGTCTAATTTCACGTAATAATACATTAAAATAAATTTTTTTAGGCCTAATCAGATTTGTCAACGTAATTAAAGTACCAATCTTCTTCGCATCAATATGAATTTCCTCCTTTTCCATCTAATCTGTTTAAGCAATATTGTCTACATATTTGCTGTGTGTGTATTCTTCGTTTGTTTGATATAATGAGAATTTTTATTATAATATTTAAAAACAATGTTAGTATGTTTTGCCGACATATGAAACGATGCTTGAGTTAAATTAAGTATTTGTGAATTAGCCACTTCTAGTGGCTTTATTTAATGTTATTGTTTCGTTATTTATTTCACGAATAGTTTGAATGTTGCAGTATTCTGGAAAAAGCTTAATATCTTTTCAATCAACAGATAAATCTACGTGTGTTGTATTTTGTACCTTTATTTTCACGTATGAAAAATTATTTAAATGATTTATTACTATTAGTGTTTCAGTTTCACTTCTTGCAAAATTTGCTAAAGTAAAAAGTGTATCCAAAGGCGAAAGAATTTTTGTAAAATATTAATATATATATTCAATATGAATGTGACCCCACGGAAGTGTATCAATACCATTTTCAAGGATACGTCTTTTATCATCTTCAATGCTTAGTGACATTTTTCTACATTCAGTTGAAAGTAGTTGGTGTTTTGACTTCTTGAAACATTCATATTATTATAAAATAATTCTTTTTTAATAAACAATTTGTACAGTCATCAAATGTAATTTCATTTTTAACTACATTGGTTTTAGTACTTTTGGTTCTATATGTAAATAACCTTCAACATTTATATAATACATTTTAGATTTTAAACCAATAAATTCTTCCATTATATTACCATTATTTTTATGTTTCATTTTACCAATAACGTTTTTTCATTTGTGGAATATTATATCTATTATCTTTTCCATGATCTGAAGTGTTAAAATCATTAATCATTTCTTTCTTATTTTAATAAAAATCGTTAGTTTTTGTATAATAAATAAAATAATCAGTGTCCATATAAAACAATTCAATATTTTCTCCATATTTTGGTTTCATACCATTATAATTAAAGTCGTACATTAAAGTTTTAGGTAAATCTAGTATACTCATTCCAACATATATTGGTGTATTAAAATATAATTTTGTTTTAGTCACATGTATTGCTGCTAAAGATCTACTAAACATAGTTCCGTCTCTAAATTTTGGTTTTGCAATTAATTTTTACATTTGTTTGGAATTTGTACATAATCTAATATCAACACTATTTATAATATTTTCCGTTGTTCCTCCAAAAACAGTACTATTCATAAATTTATACAAATCTTTTTTAAAAATTTTTGTAGATTTGGTTCTCATTTCTGTGTTTAAATCAATATATGATTTTATCAAATTGGATTGTTTGAATTTTAATATTCTATGTAATTTATTTTAAATTCATTCCCAAAGATAAATATTGTTTTAAATGCCTATAACGCAAATCACATTTTTCTTTATCTCATAAAATAGTTATTATTTTTTTATACATTCGGTATTTTATTTTCTTGGACTAATAGAATACCTTTATGAAAATCACGTAAATTTTATGGATAATTTGACCCAGCCAAATCAAGCACCTTATGATTGTGATATTCTAAATCGACTTCTAAAACATAACGATTATTTGTATTATCTCGTAAATTCATTATTTGTCCTTTCCATCAATATAAATCGTCGAGTTTATGATTTATTAATTAAAAACCACCAAAATGTAAATATTGTGCCATTGCCCACCCATACAAATTATTTGCATCTGAATATTCTAAACACAAATTTATAATTTTATGATTTTAATTTTTTATAAATTTTTTTGTTTACTTTAGCGTATTTTTTACAACATTGGGAGATTCTACTTCTAATTCTTTTTTCAGTCATCAATATATAATCATGCTCAGTTAATATTTGTAATTAAATTTTTGAATGTTTCACATTACGTCCCAAACTAATCCTGGTGCAGTAAAATATCAAGAAGTGTCTAATTAGTATGTTTTACACAAACATCTCTAAAATTTTTTTAAAATATATCAGCTAACAATAAAATATCAACTTTGTTTCGCAATTCTGTAATTTTACCTAGATTTTTAATATTACACAAATTCCATACTTTTTGCGCAAATTCATAATCTTCATCATAAATATTAGTTTTATTTAAAGAACTGTAAAAAATTCCTTTGGATGGTAATTATGTTTCATCACATTTTTCTTCTGAATCCATATAATCGTATGGTTGTACACACTTTTTAGGAACTAAATCTAAGGGTTAATTTGAAAAATATTTTGAAGTTTCTCGAAATTGTTCATTAGTAAGATTTTTAGAAAATGTATCAATACAAGAAGTCATAATCTTAAATGAATCCATACATCATAATTTAAGGGAAACCTCTATACATGTTTTGTCATAGAAATAAATTTTTTTCGTTATTTGGAATTTAATTATTTCTATTTTCGTTTTCGAAATTTCCGAACTCTTTTCTAAATAAATTAGTGTCATAACCTGATAAATTTTTAATATACACAGGAATGAAATTTGGGCTTAGATAATTTAAATGACATTTATTATGGGCCGCACCTCTAAATAGTTCAATTAATTGATCGTGGTCCATTACTGAAACATTAAATAGAGCCTCTTCCTTATTAATAATAAGAAGTGTTTTTTTTTTACAAATATGACAGTATGTTGTGTTTTTATAATCATTCTATTCTTTTTTAGTTAGTGAAATAATTGGTATTACAATTTCATATTATATTTTAATATTTTTGGATTATTCAATTAAAATTTTTACAAAACCACTAGATGCATTTTTTCTTTATAAGATACTGAGATTTAAAATTTTTATTTTCATGTTTTATATAGTAACAAAAACTAATTGGCTGGTGATTTTGGTGCACCTTGTATACGAATTAGCCAGATTTGGCTCACAAGTGTGTAATATATTTATTAAACTTTCAAAATCAGCATACGTATAGTGAAATGTACTTAAAGAATGAGTATAATTTTTTACATTTTAATACAATATTTTTTATTTGATGTATGCTGTTTTAACACATTTTTTACTTTACAATATTTTTCCTGATTTCTTAATTTATCTTCAGAAGGAACATATAGGTAGTAAACATTGGTCACAAAGAAATTTTTTATGTTTATCTTTTCAATTTGGAGATCCGATCAGTCTAGAACAAATCTGATATCCAACAACAGTGGTCATTATTTTAATTTTTAATATATAAAAGATTAACGTGTTATTTAGTTTTCATTTTCGTATTTTTAATGGGTAAAATAATTATTCTGTTTTGTGTTTGATTTTTTCTCTATTATTAGTTTCTTCTTCATAATTATTTATATAATTAAATAACATTTCTTCTTCATCATCTTTTTCTTCGTCTTTTCCCTTATTTTTTTCATCATAGGCATAAACATTAGTAAAAATAGTATTTCTTTTTTCAAATAAATAAATTTAAAAGCTGCATTAAATTCGTTGTGATATGCATTGTAACAATTAACTGTTTTTTTCTATAGGATAAATAGCTGATAAATTTGACCATAACAGGTTTTTTGATCGGTATTTTAACATTTATAACTGATTATTTCTGTCTAATTTTTTCTAGTAAATCAAAATAAGAACTTCCTTTTAATAGATTGTATTTATTTATTCTTATCTCTAGCTCATATATTTTGTCTAATACCCATTGAGATCCTTCATTTTCAAATGTTTCTATTTCAGCCAAAATTTTATATTTACACCACTTATAATAATTATATAAATCAGTTGTGTTTTAAATAATTTCATTTTTAGCTTTAAAAGAAGCGTCGTTATATTCTCTATTAGATGATGAACCTCTTGAATACTGAGTGTTAAGTTTTAATTTTACTTTTAATCCATTATTTTGCTCTAGTTATTTTTATATTTTGCTTGTGACAATTTGCGATATATCATTAAGAAATGTTGTTGGATATATTTCATCAAATTAAATTATAATATCATAAGTATTAATCTATTGTCAATTGCTGTTACTTTTTTTTTAAATTTCATAATCATAATTTATTTCAATAATTTTTTAATTTATAAGCTGCTTCTATATGTTTTTTACTAATTTCGTCATTTTTTAAAATGATTATCTCTTACATTTTCCACAAACTTAACATTTTATTATACATTTTTAACGTTTAGTTTTTGGTTTACTTTTAAGATCATTTTTTTAAATTTATTTATTTTTTTAACTATTAGGTAAAACCCTCTGTGAATTCTCGTTTATTCATAAAATTTTTGCTCTTTAATTTATAATCAATATGAAATTGTTCACATTTGACAAATATATTATTTTTATCTTTTTTAGTCGCTAAATGTTTTTGTAAACGAGAAGGATTTGTAATAATTTTCACAAATATTACATTTAATTTTTTCGTCTTGTATTTTTTCTTTGAATTTTTTTTTAGGTAATGGAGGAAGACTATTACGAATTCGACTTTTAAAATGACTTTTTATTAATTTTTTTGATTGTTTTAATTTTTATAAATATCACATTTAATTTGTTCTGTAGCATCTCCATTTACAAAAAAACATTAGTAATTTAAAAAATTTACACTAGTTTTCAAAGTTTTAATTAATTATTTGTATTTTAAAAAATGCTGGAACTGAAAATACACATTTCAAAAATTCAATATTTTTTTAAATTACAAATAATTTTTATTCATTACTTATATGAGCATGAAATTGTAGCCTGCAATGTCTTTATCCACTGTGATTTTTTAAAATTTGGTATAGCAGTTGGTTTTAGTGTAGTCCTTAAAACGGAAACACGCAAAATATGACTTAAACAAGCCAATATGTGAAAACTATGAGAGATAAAAAATTTTAGTAAGAGCCAAATTTAGTCACACGTTGTGCATAAAATAAAAAATAAAATATCTGGTACAAATAAAAAAAAATGGTAACGAAAATTGTTGTAGACCGCTCCCTTAAAACTGTGTTTTCATTTAAAAAAAAAAAAAAAAAAGGAATTTTTCAACGAGGTTGAAAAAATTTTCTATTGTTTTTATTTCTTTGTAAATTGACTCAAAAATTACTAGAAAATGTTACATCTGTAAGATTATTTCATCACATTCTGAATTTCCAAAAAATAATAACATTAAATACTGCATAGCATGTTTGTTTATCTTGTAAAAATATTCAGTATGCTGAATTGTTAGAAAAATTACAATGTTCTTTACTTGGATAATGTACTACAAGAGCAGGTTTGACAAATCATTTAACTACAAAATAACATAATCCTGAGTTATTAAAATATATTACTACTATAAAATGTTCTATCTGTAAAATTGTTAAGTCTCACTCTGAGTTTTCAAAAAATAAAAATATGAAATATGATATGAGTTACACTTGATATCCGTGTAGAAACAATGGTAATGCTAAGATGCTAGAAAATGTATCATGCTCTTTATGTGGTAAATATATTACAAAAGCTGAAATGAAAAAAAAAATTTAGGATCATCATTACATAAATATTTAAAAGAGATAAAATATAGTAAACTTCAGCAAAATATTAATTAAATAAAACATAATACCCCTCGAATCTAATTAAATGTAATTGCTTTACAATGTCACATTTCTTCATTCCTTCATGTATAATATTAATAGATCCACTGTTAACATATTCTAGATCTTAATTGTAAAATTTTTGGACATATCTGTATGGTAAAGTTATTTAAATATCTGCTATTTCCAATAAAACTGGGCATCCAAATTTAGTGTATTGTTATTTAAGCTTTATTTATTACATATGGTTTATTTATTGTAAGCTTAGAAATTTTTGTAAATTATTTTTTCCCATTTAATACATTCAGTGATACTTCCATACTTTTATAAGAATTTTTTTTTTCAATCTATAGTGAAAACAACATCATTAAATTTTTAAAAATAAAATATTTGTTTTTTAAATCATTATATTTAAAATGTTTTTTTTAAATTTATAATATTGTTTTAATATATTTAAAAATAAACTTTTTTGGTGATGTTTTTTGGTAAGAAAAATTTTTGAGCAAGATTTTTGTTAGCAAGGAAAATGTGAAAAATATTTTGAAAATATTTTTACTGTTGTTGGACTGAAAATTTTTTGGTGGCACAAAAAGTGTGTGCTAGAACCGGTGAAAGCCTACTACTGTTCTCTATAAATTCATCAAAAAATACAAGCTCATACGAACAAGATTACATCCTTCATAAATGTAAGTCTTCGCTCTCGCATTGTCTGTTAAATTGGTCACATAGATTTTTTGAAAATCACATTTCAGAAACGGATAACCGTTGCAGTTTAGATATTTAGTCTCTTTTCTTACATAAATATTTCGCTACAAATGAAACTCATTACGTAAGTTAAGTTTTTTTTTAAGTCAAAACTTTGTAATATGGAAATATATAACCTGCTTGTGCACTGACCTTAATTCAAAGACAATAAAAAGAAATCTCATTTTCTTATTTATTGACAGGTATATTTTTGAATTCAACTTTGAAAAGGAATTTGGCGCCCAGTTTCGAGTACCTTGCACCGTGCGTGGCCTAGTGTTGGCGTCTGCAACGCGTAGCGGGACTGTCTGAAACTTATATATCGATATTGAAGATTTATTGGCTGGGTTTGTGACCTCTTAGCCTTTTACTGCTTAGCTTCTGTATTCTTGCTATCCCCCTCTTCTCTTCCCTGCGTGTGCGCAGTTTGATAAGCTCTGGCCAGGTTTACCTGGTGTGCTTCTGATAGCCCTTCCTTCACTTTTTTTGGGCGGCTTCCGTGATGTGTAGTTAGTGTAAAATTTTCTTTTATCTAATAATTTTTTCTAAATTTAAGTTTTTGGTTGCCGTCTTGTAAAAATTATTTTTGCCTTTAAAATTGGTATGTGCGGGTTTGCTTCTGTAATGATTTGTTTGTGTTACGTATATATGAATTAAGTAATGTGGTTTATAGTGGTATGCACCGTGATGGCCCTTTGTATTATATTTGTGTGTTGCCTGACGCTTTATTATCGTCAGTATTGTCATTTATTTGTTTGAATTTCTTGATGTTGACGTGATTTGATTAGACTGGAACTCGTGGACATGGCTTCATTTTATATTGCCTATAATAGATGTTGGCAACTCTCCCGTTATTTGACTGTGAAATATTCTGCAAATTGCTCGAATCTACATTTTCGTTCTTACGGAAATATTATGAATTTTATTTTCTATTGCGTACGTTTAAGTGCTAAATATCAAATGCGTTTGACCTACAAAGTATGCTAATCATTGTTTCTTGTGAGCTCATTTATAACACGTATCTTTTATATGTAGTATCACTGATATACTGTATTTGTTGTGTGCGCTGGAGAACAATTTCTGTAAATTTAAAATAACACGGAATGGCAATATGTTATAGATTGTTGCTTAGTTCAAGTTTCACTAAGAGTTACGAGTGTAACGAGCTGAATTTGTTACCCATTTGAAACATAGTGTTAATTGTTTTCTTGAGGCATTTGTGAAACAAATGAAACCAAATGGAATTTACTCTTTAAAAACATTTGATGTAAAATAAATGAAGCAACATAGCAATTTGATGTTTTATGGTGACCCTTTCTTATGTGGGCCTAGATATGCTACTCAATCTTTCTGTTTCATTGGAAGGAAAAGAAGTATTCATGGTATTGATTTTTTCAGACCATAATTATAGTTGCTATTTATTGTTGGGCTCTATTATGCAACTGCAAAATAAGGGTTCAATACTGTGCTACAACTCTTTGCGCTTACACGTGCCTTTTTGTGTCATTTTCATTATGTCCACAAACGTATCGTATGTGTATGCCCTGCTCAAGGAGGATTTAGTGTTATTTTGTACGACTGCGGCGAGGAGTACCCGACGTCGGCTACCGTCCCAGTTTTACGGCGCGTTATTGTAACATACTGGCGAGAGAATGGAGCGACGTTGCCACACCTGCGTTCGTACATCCCGGAGCAACCTTCGGTGAATGTCACGTCAATCAACGAAAAACTATTGCCACAGTCGATCTAACCTTTATTCCAGCTATCCACTATGGAACCTGTCCAGTGTTATCATTTGTTACGGTGGTTAGTAAAGTAATGGAATTACAGCTTCTTTCTGATCTACATTTGTTGCGTGCTTTAACAATTAAATGCAGTATATATATTTTTTTACGTAATCAGTAATCCTCTAGGGAGTTTCTAAGCATATGAGGCTTAAGTCTTGTCATTCGCTTCCTCGTCTCGTGGGCTCTAGCACTGTCAGCGCAAATTTATGTTAAGATTTCAAGACCTGGAGAACCAACGCACGAATTTATTGATTCTGTGGTTAGTCATGAACATGCATTGAATATGAATTCCACGGTTGAAGAGCAAGTAGTAATTTTAATTGAGAACTTGACACCTCACGTACGACAGCTTTGTTCTTTTGAGTGTTATGCCAAAGTCTTATGTGAATTGCGGACTTAGCTAATG
The DNA here is from genome assembly GCA_003012365.1 of Medauroidea extradentata. NCBI lineage: Eukaryota > Metazoa > Arthropoda > Insecta > Phasmatodea > Phasmatidae > Medauroidea > Medauroidea extradentata. The sequence continues at coordinate 233,684 of PNEQ01116553.1, read as the reverse complement.
AAGTACAAGGGCGGTTAGCTGCTACTACAGAATATCGCGCTGCTTACCCTCCTCCTTCTCGACCCGTTAGTTCGTTGAGCACTAGTAAGGTTTAGGAGCCGAACCCGGTGGTTGCGGGACCGTACCGCGTCGTGCGTGCTGACGCAGAGAGGCGTAGGTGCGCTAACTGTGCTGAAAGGGGACTGGGGTGACTGTGCCCGCCCTTCTGTTTCGCTGGGGGCGATCGGCGTTGTTTTCGCTGTGGTAATGTGGGCCACTTGAGTACTAACAGTTCGGGAAACGAGTGAGGGTTGGATATGTATACGCCAATTCCAACCGAACTCTTGTAAGTGCAGTTTTGTAATTTTGTGCGCACGACATTTTACGGTCGTGTTGTTGAAGCTCTTAATGATACAAGCCCAATGCGATGTTTGGTGAGTACCAAATTTATTGATATGCTTCCCGCTTTTGCGGCGGATCGTAACGTTTGTTTGCACAAGGAAACGCGCCTTCAGGTTTCATGTTGTGGATTTGGATAGTTGTGTACAGGGCGCACAATGTCTTCTTGTTGTTACCCCCTGTATGTATTTTATCCACATTGTTACGGTATTATGATGTTATGGTATCTTGTGTTGTACCATAACCTTAAGTATCCAGTGGATTCATTTGGGCTCCTTCATTCTTATGGCAGAGAATAATTTCGCGCCAAGTTCTGTGAGACATCTTCGGAAGCATTTGCGGGCTGATACAAGCAAAAGCAAGTCTCACTGTTTCTTTGAGTTAATCTGGGGTTTCGTAGCGCTGCTGTGCAACTCACTCCTTTATGATGCCCCAAAGGCTATTATCACACGTCGAGAGATCTGGGCTTCGAGGTGGCCATTCAAGTGGAACAGGCAGCACAGCTGAACCTCGGTCAATCCAAAGATTCCGAAAGACCTCGGCAAAAAATTCCCTAACAGAGATGGCATAATGAACTGGCGCTCCATCCTGTTGGAACCACACATCATTCAGAATACCAAGTTCCTCCAGTTGTGGCACAAACCAGGTTCGCAGCATGTCCAGATAAGTTGTCCGGTTCACTGTTCCATCAAAGAAATATGGTCCAAACAAATGTCGATTGTTCATTGCAGCCCATATGACATGTGGAGGATTGTGTTCCAATTCCTCAAGATAATGTGGATATTCCTTGGACCCGAACATAACAATCCGTGATCGACAGCTCCGATAGATGGCATACTCATCACTAGAAATCACCTTTCCCTGTTTTGGGATTGTGTCGAAAGTCTGAAGAAGCAACGCGCATGTATCCCGTCTGCGGGCTAAATCATCGTCTGATAACTCCTGAACGAACATGGGACGACAAGCGTGAAGACGCAGGTCGTTCTTCATGTGTTCATGCAGTGTCGATCGCGGTATTCCAAGCTTCGCTGATCGTTTGCGAAGCGACTTCTTTGCTTATCTCATTACTGACTCCTCGACTTCCTGACATTGTTGCACTCTAGCTGAAGGTATTCCAGTTCGTGGTTTATCTTTGATGTTGCCCATTTCAAAGAGTTTGTGTTCCCAACGCAGAAGGGGCAGTTTTGGTGGCACCTCTTTGTGGAATCGTTGTTGGAAATCGGAACGCACTTCACGAAGTGTCTTCCCAGTATGAGGACAGTAGTATATAATAGTTCCTTTTGGGTCAGGATTCGGAGTGAGGAGCCCGCCCGAGTGGTAGAGGCCCCCCGCTATGTTGTGACATCATGGCCCCGGCCGCCATGTTGGATGATTTTGACCTTTAATCTGATCTTATCCTTGACCTTGAGTGTCAAATTACCAACATTTTTCAAAATGCCTAAAATTTCAAATAATTACAAAAAATTCAAAAACTTAAAAAATTTCCAAAAAATAAAAAAAAATCCAAAAATTCTAAAAATTGCTGGGAAAAAAATCCCCCCAAAAAATATTACCTCCATCTTGTTTCCGGACGCTATCTTGTTTCCGGACGCTATCTTGTTTCTGGACACCATCTTAGGGTTTCTTCCGAGTCTTCCAAAAATGTTTCGGTTTCGCATTCCATCCAAACACCGCACATATTTACTAAATAAAATTTTAATAGAAATATTTTTATGTTAACATTTCTTAATAAAAAAACTATATAATAAAAACTAATTAATAGAAAAATGTTTATATAAAAATTATTTAATTAAAACAATTAGCAACACATCTTACACAGACGAACTCCATCGACACATTGACTCCCCCCGCCACTATTTACATGTATATATAAAGTCACCATACCCCTTCCCCTATTACCTCTACTACCCCTTCCCTACCCTACCCAGCAAGTATTTTAACTGGCTTTTAGTCACTTGATGAATTCCCCTCCCTTTATCACACTTTACCACTACTTTCTTATCCATCGTCTAAACAATATTTCCTTTATAATTCTCACTAAACCAGTATGTCACCAATGTCTTCACATAGCAGCTAGATGACCCTGAGAAGTAATGACATCGACTGAGACTTCGTATTGATCATCAATATCTAAATTAATCGATATTAATTTTAAAAGAAAATTATTGTTAGAGTAATTTTAAAAACTAATTTAAATGTCACTAATCAATACTACTTAAAATCACTCCCTTCTTAGCTATATCCGATCGATTCCCAATAAAGTCAACCAATAAATTATTAAAATCCTTTTTGATTAATACTTTTTATTATAACTACACTGACTCTATTTCCTATAGAACTCCATCGTCTACACTCACACTCCTACTAACTTAGCTATACTTATTTCAATTTCCGATAAAATCATTCATTCGTTAAAAAAATAATTAATTCTTGATACTTACATATTATGCAAGACTCTTCGACTACTCTCAATCATTGCATACACCAACCGATCTACATCACTCTATCGAAGAAACTGACATATAATTTCATATTCATACTGTTTATGCTAAACACACCACCCCTACACCCCCTCACCATCTAAAGCCGCCCCTCAATGCCCCATTCCCCCTAAAAATCACCCATCACTCTCCGACTTTCCTGTCAGAGCTTGTCCGAACTGTTCATCACACTCTTCTACAGTACATATACGCAGATATGACTTTCTCCCTGCTTAGCGAACAGTTACATATACACGACAACTCGTAGTTATACAAATAGCATCACCAAATCACATATCACTGGTAAGCTTCCATACCAGATCAGCTACTTCAGTTTCGTACTTTACCATTTTTTCAATCCAGTCTTTACTTTTTTACACGAATAAAGTATTTAAATCATAATGTTTATTCCCGTCAAACTACCCAGTTAAATAAAAACTCTTATTTCCCTAATAATCACATTTAATTTACATACAATCTATACTCATCTACTTGTAAAACAAACACCTCTTCCCTTGAAAATATATTTAATCTTCACTTAAAAATAACCACAGTAATGACGATAAAGCAACAAAAAGCATAGTTTATTTGCACTCATCAACTTCGGGTCTGCACAATGCACAGGCCTCGTAACATAAGAATCATCCATGCTTCGTTGACCCAGTCACATATATTGCCAGTTTTGACAAGGAAGTCCCATGCGCCCTTATAGTCATTGTCATGGCGGTAGTGGTAGTCATCACCGGCGAAGAAGTCGCCAACAGAGTTGAAGCTGTCGCAGTGCCAATCGAAGTTGTTCGTCACGAGCTCACATCTTATCATAACTTATTCACTGATATAGCTAAAATGCTGCCTCGTTGCTACCATTCCCACTAGCTTCAGGAAATATCAAACGTATCCTGTTCAATTTTTATTTCCGAAGTGAATCGTAGTCATGAGAAAGTTACGTCGCATCATATAACCTACACATCCATCTCTTATTCATCCAATTTCATAAATGTCATTTAGTTGTACGTGCATCGTCCTGTTCGCCTTCTTGCAATGTGTGTCTTAATACAGTACCGCTTTAGTCTAATCGCACTCCAAACATAAATTTTATTTCTTAACTCAGTGATTTTCCAACTCTTCTCAAAGTTATCGAACCGAATATTCTTTCATACTGTTAAGAAATGTACAAAATTTCTTGCTGAGTTCATTTCAACATATGTCTTCAGACTACCTCAGAAAGCCGACCACTTCGGTACAATTACATTTTTATTATAAGTATCTGTAACATGTACAACCGTAGATGCTTTAGTTTCTCAACTTTTAACATGTTCGTCGTAATCATCTCGTCATATTCTTAATTGACGGATAGACGTAGTAATATACTTGAATTCGCGCACGCATTTCTTACACCCTAGTATAAAATAAACCAAACCGTCCTTATTTATACATGTTTTGCGTCTCATTCCGCCTACCCTACCATGTCATCATGAACTCTAATTCATGTCACAGAATCGACATGGGCATTTTGAAGTCATTAACAAATATTCCGGGCTGTTCACATGCGAAACAGAAGTTTATGATGGCTTCATCATTAACATATCAATCCTAGTAGGATCAATTTTCTCCTAAGTTTATTCCGTCTTCGAATCTTGTTGCTTTCAAGAGGGAGAATATCGTGATTTGTACTTATGTGCTATACGTGTATACAGTCTACAGCTCTTACAACATCAATATGCTGTACGACACGGTTTCGTTTTACTTGTACATATTCCTTGTCTCCATACAGCATATACATACGCAAATGTCTTGTCGCACTAATTACTCTGGTGTCTAGAAGGCATTAACGTCGATTCTCACGAAGTTAAACCGTAACTACATAACGGTTACAATTTTCTTAAATGACGACATAGCTACAGAGAAGAGACCTTATCAAATACTTACCATTATACATTTCAAGTTGCCGCTTTGTCAATACAGATGTCGTTGTTTTCTCACTGGTACATACTGCAAATAACACTTTGAAGTCATCAGACTTCATGCTCGCATACAGACTTTTTTTTTTCATAAAAACCTTTTTGTAGTAAGAACAGGCACGAATATTTTCCATCTTCACTGGAAGTGATGTTACCCCTTCACTATTGAAATATCACCTTTCCCGACTACTGCTATTCGTATACTTACTTCAGTTATAAATTTAAGTTTTATCCTTTTATCTTGTATCCAGTCCTGCTTACACGTTTGTGACCAAATTTCATGTTTTATTTTCAAGTGTATTAATACATTTCACATTTCTTTGCTAGCACTAACAAATATCGTTTGAGAGATAAAGTAAAGCAACCCTTTGTAGTTCGGGTCTTGACTCTGTATTTGGTCCCGTCTACAAACCAAGAGATTACATGTTTTCACCTTAAATTACGACGACGTTTTACTTTCTGAAAATGTATCACGCCTCTTGCCGAAGGACATAACTGTAGAAGGTTTCAAAACACCCAGTAGCTTGTATCGTTCTTCCTAGGGTGGGGTAAGGTTCCAATAGTTAGATTTATCACCATTCAATATGGAATACCTCGTTCAGTATAAACGTTTACTTTTCACCAACAACAAACATCATATACGATGCGCAACATATATGTAAAATACATCATACAGTATTATACTAATAAGCGGAAGTAATCATGTTTATACGTGAAACTGCAGGTTTTTTCTTCATTCACTTTTGCACATAGTATGTAAATTTGAAACCGATTTCATTATTTCATATTTTTAAGAGTTTCTTCCATATGTATTACAGTTCTAATACGTCTTTATTTCCTTTCAAAATCCTATCTCACAGTCAGACTAAAACCTAACCATTCTTCCAGCGCTAAAGACTTCGATGTTTGTCGCTGACCAAAATCTCTCCCTGACTCTCTCCATTCTTAACGATTCCATATGTAAAAAATTATATAAACCTAATTACATTAACCAACAATGTATAAATAATATACAGAACAGATATTTTTACTTTGCTCGTCTTAACTATACACGACCCCTCCTTTCTACCCTACATATCGTAGTCAGATAAAAACATAAGTTTCATGAAACTAACTACAGTACAACAAAAAACGTAAGAAGAGTATTCAGTACTTTTTCTATTTAAACATAACTAAGATTAATTTTTACCTTGCACATTAAAATCCGAGTCCATCATATTTCTAACCATCATGAATTACAAAAGTGCTTCCAAAATACGATTTTTATTGTAATTTAATTTGTCAAGGTAAACATTGCGAAACAAATGATATTTTTAAGAGTGAGAGACTAACACGTATATTTGTATATTTTCAATAACATAATAATTTTAAAAAAATATTCAGATCGCTAATCTTCTCAACTCGTTTGCGTCTCCTTCTTGAGTCTTCGCGACTCGTCCGCGACTCCTTCACAAATCTGGATTTAATTCAGGTTAATATCCAGGGTTGTAGGATCGCCTATTATTGCGAAAAGGCACAATAAAACATAAATAATGGTGCTTCACGATGTACGATGACAAGTTTCTAGTTACACGAAAACCAAGAGCTGGCATCCTAGCCGAACTCAACCTTACAACCCACTTACCCTTGCCAAAATGGTAAAGCACAAGAAGACTAGAGGAAGACATGTATTTAAATCTAATATTGTTCTTACGGTTGACATGATACCCGTAGTATTGTATGCATGAAACTTTGAAGCAATATTAGTGCTGCTCCATACTCATTTCATTTCACCCCTCACCAGCGTTAAAAACGTATATGTTAAGCACCGTAAATTTTTTTTTCACTTTTTCTATCATTGCCCAAACATACTTTCACTTAGATATCATACTATAACACATAACATTTATTTTAAAAAACCCTGCGACGATGATGGAAGTACTTATTAATACAAGTGCGAAAATTTTTATATCACTGGGAAATATAGTCATAAACACATTAATCAATATTTAGGATCGTTTCTGTAGGCCATGCCAATCTCTGCTGCAAATCTTCTGTGCAACGAATTTAAAAAATACTTTGAAATTTTTTACTCAAAATTGAAAGTACACTCGTGACTAGAAGGATTGGATTTCAATATGATTATGTTGAAAGTTTGAAGCAAAATCATAAATTAATTCACTTGCCTTCATTTCAGAGTTATTCAAGCTGACTAACACAGGTATCACCGAAGCATATTACATAAATTAAGCGCAAGGTTCAGAGAAGTTTAACTGCAGGGTATTAGTTTTATTTTTAAAATGTTTTATTGTTTTCGGATAGTTATAAGACAATTTTAGAAAATGTTGTATCTCTTCCATGGCCGTGACTGTGTCCTGTTAGTGCCTCATGATTCTTAGACGATGTCATGTAATAACATATTAAATTTGAATTTAATTTACGTAGGGGGCCTACAGAATGACAAAATAATTTTATCCACAGAATCATGTCGTAGACATGCGAAAAGCAAATATAAATTACGGATATAGACACAATAAAAGAGCATGCCTTATGATTATAATTATAATTAATATTATTATCATCATTATCATCCTCAACTACAGTGACGATACTGTTAATAATAGGTTTAATTTATAATCGGGTATCGACAATACACAATTATTATTAATAATTCATTAGCTGTCAACAAAAGCACGAACTTACATATTTACATATATTATATAGAAGGCATTGTAATACTAGGGGATGTCTTCAAGTTAAAATGGGTTACGTTAATGCAGCCTTTATAAATTTACTGTTTCACCACAATTCAGCAGATTATTGAAACACACTCCCCTGCTGTAATTCTTACATGTTAACAGGATGTTTTTTATATACTGTTTATACAAACAAGACTTCCAGCTACCTTGATCTTCACTGAATGTAATACATGTCCATATTTATCGTGTTCGTTTCACTTTTCTTAACTTCGGTTTATGAATATATGGGAAATATGCGAAACTGCCTTTCAGCGAAATAATCTTGGTAAAAATTATTTTTCATCGCAGTTTTGTAAAAAGTGCATTTGGTGATTCCACCAACTTTTAATTCGAAATACATTCGCAACTTCCACATTCGTAACTTAACTTTACAATGGTGTGGATGAAACTTACGTTACAATATCACTGTCTCAGACATGCAGATTTTAAGTTTGTGTGTTTGTTAACATCAGTAATTTCCGGTTTCAACTTTTTATTGTATCGAGTATTTTTGTGCGTGTTCATTGGCCCAAAAACATCCGCTTTCAATTCTTGTCTACAAGAATTCAGTCAGTGATTTTCTTGTATATCGCTTACTGCATTCCTTTTGGAATTGTATACGTTTACCTTTGTTTGCCAGTTGCAAACAATGTCCTTTTGTCTGTTTACTTGTCTGTTTGTGTGCATTCTCTGGTTTTCTGTGACACACCATTTGCTGCAATGGTGTTTGTTCAAAATACTTCTTTAGTTTGTAATCTCTTCCGCATATCTGGCTATTTATCTTGCCCTAATGTATCGATCTCTTATTGCCTATTGAACAATAAACCAGTTCTAGGCGCTAGGAAATTTTCTTATTCTTGTTTCCGATGGTTATAAATTTTGTTTAGCTGACATGTTGATATCTTCATCATGCACATTCAAACACCAATACATGTGTGTCACTTGCTTCGACATGTTTTCAAAAAAAATTTCTCATTAAGGTGGGAATCTAGAAACATTTTCGCAAACCAAATTTTTATACTTAGCTTAGTTTCTGTATGTTTCACTTCTCTCTAACGGGCCATTTTATTCAATTTTAAGATAAAATACATTTTTAATAAAATACGCTACAATAGCATGGGTTTGAGCTTGAAATTAACAAGAGGTAAAAACTGATGATGATTTCACTGAAAGTTTAAGTACTGTAATGATCAATAACCCGTAGAGATATACGAAATCATTCCGTATTAAGGAACGATAGATAAGTATTTCCTAATCACAATAACGCACTACGTTGCTATACGCGTTGTGTTAGCACAGAAAAAAAAATTTTATTAGCTGGGCTATAACTAATCAGTAAAAGATCATTGTATTTATAACGATAATCATTTACACCGTTTATATCGAGATGAACACACCAACTAGAGGTGTACGTCTAGCATAAATCAAGCATTATAATTTTTAATGTGATACATATTATCATTAACTATTTATGATGACACAGACGCAGTATAATGTATTACTAGAGTGTGTATATTTATATATACAGAATGACCCATAAGTCCGGTCTCATAAGGGAAATGGGTTAAATATGGAATGTTATAGTAGTGATGCAGTGTGCTGAAGTACGACGACGGCAGTGTGTTCACCTCAGTGTGTAGTTACGAGCGAAAATAATTAATTTATGGTCACGATTACCTTTGCACATGCGTAATGCGACTTGCCCCACGAGACCGGACTTAATGGACACAATGTGTATACAGTATATACCTTTATTCGTGTCAAATGTTTTGGGAATGTGTTCCTTTCACAAAAACATGAAAAAAAGTTTATATGAACATGGGTCATAAAACCAATAGTTTTCGAGGAATTTATGGATGTGTCCTCAAACAGGAATGGTATGAAAAAGTTTACTGTCAAAAATATGTTACAGTTCTTTACGGAAATATTCACTTACTAACCAAAAACTTATAAAATCCCATTTAAATTTTTTTTTGAGGATTTCTCCAAAAGATTTTATTTATAAATTCGATAATCGAAAACGGTTCGCTGCACGGCTAAAAGTGCAAAAATAAAAATTTGAGAACACATTTTGTACAGCAACATATTCAAAATCCAATAATATCCATGTTAAGTGTTTTCTTAATTTTCCGGGATCTGTCTAGGAAAAACATTAAAATATAAAAAAAACTAAAGAATTCGTTTATTGGTGAAAAAATCGGCAAAAATAAACATACAAAAATGTGATTAGATTTGAGATCGAAAACTATTTACTTCAGAGTTACATAGTTATTGATAAATTCGTTAACAGCAAAACATGTGTACTTTTATGGCCACGGCATGAGCTTTTAGCTGTCCAAGTTCTTGCCCCCAATCTAAATAAAATTACCACGAAAATTTATTTGATATCTTGCAGTACAAAATTCCATTGTTAATGAAACAAGTAATCTTGTAAACATTACAAAATTGTTCAAAATGTGTTTCCCCTTCTTAAATGCATGCTGTTTAAGTCTGCGTTCCAGGCTTCGGTGTACTCTGTTGTAAATCCCTGGAGTGCGCCGTATCTTGTCGTACCCACGTTGGATACACTCTAGGATTCACTTTTTAAGGATGTCAAGGTTAGGCACAGGCCATTCGTTCTCTAAGGACTTTAACCTCAGACAAAGAAATCCATTGAATTCAGATCTGGTGATCGAACAGGCCAAGCAATTGATCCCCGTAGACCAATCCATCTAAGTGGAAATTGATTATCAGTATAGTGGCGTACTATGATACTGAAGTGAGCGGGAGAACCATCGTGCGTAAACCAAATTCTTTGAATGAATTTAGTGGTACATCATCGATTAAATTTGGCAACTCATTTTTGAAGATCTTAAGATATGTGTCTTAAGTCAGACGTTGAGGGAATAAATAGGATCCAATAAGATGATCATTAATGATTCCACCCCAACATTTAGACTTAATATTTGTTGATGAGTGTTGTGATGCACATGATGCACATCATGTGGATTGTCATAAGCCAAAGTATGAGAGTTATGATAGTATCAAAATTTTGAATTGATTGCACAATTTAAATGATTTTGGAATTTAAGTTTTTGTGAAAAAATCTCGGATGAGAATCGTGGAAAGCTCAAGAAAATAAAGTTCAGCTGGAAATATAAAATGCTTTCTAAAACGCAAGTTAAAATTTCTGTTATGAACTGCACCATTTGAATCGAAGTAAGTCAACGCGAACGAATGTTGCCGAGTCGAAGAAAATCCAAAATTAAAAATAAATATGCTTACATTTGCCCGTTGTTAATAAATATGAAACGTAAATATAATTTCGGAAAATGATATGGATAGTGTAGACAGAAAGGCAATACAGAACTAAGTGTGTAAAAATAGTCACAAAACTAAACAATGGAAAACATATGTCCGATTTCATTCATATTTCCCCGTAGGTTATTAATATACTTATGATAAACAGTGAGTTTTAACATTACTTACACAATCACTACCATTCACGTATGTTATATCACATATCCAAACTTGTTAGTTACGTCGCGCGTCAGTGAATAAAAGTAATCACCGAAGAAGCAAAAATAACTTTGTGTAGTACTTACTTGTAGACATTATTCGTGAAGTGGTTGTAGCTACCCAAGGCGACCAACGTTCCTAATCCAAGGCCATATGAGAAGAATATTTGTGTAACTGCATCGATCCACACCTAAGTTCAAAAGAAAAAGAAATTCAGTGCATTCGTCACATGTTTACATAGCTAAAATTATGTGTTTATAAACCTGTTAATTTGATTTCTTGCATTAAAGGTTTGTTATGCTCATTTCCAGCAGCTACTTGCCCAGAATAAATTAAACTTAATATACATTAGGCATAACTTACTTGTTATGTGTTGTGTATATTTGACGCAGTGTCAGTAAATTTTTCCAGTGAAATATGAACCTGAGATGTAAATTTCACCGTGTGTAAAGTGACTTTTGTTATTCATTGTGATTGACGTACAATTATGTAAACAGCAAGTGTTCCCAAAACTATCATTATTAATTGAACATCAAGTGTTAAGTAAGCACAGTATAGCAGGGTAAAGAAAGGAAACTATATCCTCCCTTCCGTTAACCCTGCACAAATAAAAATCTTGTCGTTAAAAAAAGGTAAACAGGAGACCTTTATGTTACAACTTTTCTGAAAGATAGATATTAATTTAGAAATTAAAAAGTTACTATATTTTAGATGTAATCATAAAATTTCCACTTAACTTAAAATAGTTGCCATGAGAAAATCCAAGAAGGTTTTATTGTTGAGGCGTATGTTAATTGAATGCTATTATAGGTAGATAAAAACTATTTCATTTACTGAAAACAATTATTTGATTCTTACAGTACAATAATTATGCTTTTTTCCAAGTGATACAACTAGGTATTGTTTACTGTGAAATGCATGCTTTGTTGATGATGTTTATTGGCGTCAATCATTGCCGAATTGCGCATAAAAGGCATAAACTGAATTGGCCAACATTGATTCATTCGTGATCTTCCTGTGCAACAGTTCCACGGTCGGGACCATTGAGCTCCAAATATCTATGTTCTTGCCTTTGGACCGCAACGCTCTCTGTTCAAGTCTTGGTTGAATAACTGACGTGTGGTTGTAAGTTTCCGATAGTTTAATTCGTAGTCTTCCCATCCCTTCTATATTATAGCATAAAAATATGGGTCTACGTAAGTCAAATTAAATATTTTCATTCATATTTTTTTTCAACTTTTACGAGTAAAACATTTTTAACAATTGTGCAAGCATAAAATTTTCTCCCTTCGTACCTTGCACAAATTAATTCCCTGCTACAGCCTTGGACGTTTGACAGTCAAATCTTGCAGTTATTGTTTTTATGTTTAGGCCAGTGTTTGTAGTAAAGTATAGTATGCGGTACACAAAATCGTAACGCACTTTTCAGTCACAGGCTGTTCCTTGAAAAAAGTATTTATTACGTCTAACGGAACAAAACTGGAAGCGGAGACACAGAAAAAAACCCTAGAATTCAAAATAGCGGCCTTTTTATCAGACTAAGTAAATGTCAAAAATATTATATTCCTTATACACCATTGCAATTTATGTTGTAATTATAATATTTGCTAACCAAGATTTCATACAGAATACAAAAATATATATTGGATACCGACAAAGCACCCCTAAAAGGCCTTAATAAAACAAAATGGCTACCAAAGATCACGAGTGGGTGGTGTTTTTCTTGTCATTTGGTTCTCACCTTGTGAAATGGGGAAACAACAAAGCAAATATTTAACACTGCAGATGGCGAACTTAAATAATAAATATAACTATTTTTTTAACAACATCCCTTACCCCTAACATATTCATGTCCATGTACATAACTTAGGATACATAACTGTGTTCATGCATTACTTAATCTCAAACATTTGTCAGCTTGTTTAAATGATATAATGTGTTCTCCTCTAATATTTTATATGTTTGTTTCAGGTGTATGAATACAGATCAGTATATAAATCATTAAGAGATGGAAATTTGCATCTCCAGAGCCTCTCAGCTTAGTACACCTAAAACCAACAGATTGGACGAAGTGCTGTTTATATCAGCTATAAAAATAAGGAGCTTTTGCATCCAGCTCGCAATAAAATGTCAGTATGCGAATAAAAAGGGTATGAAACGATAGCGAATAAAATCGAAGAACTGCATCGTTTAGGTGAGCTAGCAATATCAGTGACGATAAATCGCCTAGACGAGAGCAAGGAATTAAAGATGCTTCAAATCTCGTGAAGCAAAGTGGCATAAATCATGCTCTTTCTAGTACAATAATTCAACTAAAATACAAAGAGGTAGAGAAAAAACAATGAAAAGGAAGTCGTCGTCACCCACTTGTTCCTGAACTGAAAATGAAACATGTTATTTGACAAGGTCAACAATTCCATATCTGAGTACTTTTGAAAAACTTATAATGTATGTGTAGGCGAGGAAATCTGTGGAATCAACGTCTGCATTAAGTAATCACATTTGATATTGAAGATAAAATTATAGCCATTGCCACGCCTGAAACAATGGCTGCAATGGGCCCTAGACACTGCATTTCGCAAGAAACGAAATATCACAAACGTTGCGTCAATAATCAAATAAACTCCAAACTATCACGATAGAACAGTGACAACGATAGAGCAATGTGTGAAAGAATTGCATTTGCAGAGCTGTCTTTGTATAGACAATGTATATTATACACTGAAGATGCCGATTACATTTTCAAAATGACTGATATGACATCTATGTACGATGAAAGACTTAATCAGCCATTAAGCCTACCAGGCGACGATTGTATCCATGCGTACACATCTCGGTTAAGAGAAGGAATCGAGGCACATTTCCCGCAGCTGATGTAAATTAAATGTGGCAAAGAAAACAATCTTGTGAAGGACATGAGAAATGTTGCAAACTTTGAAGAGAATGAGATTGTCGACGAAGGTATTATCGCATGTATAAGATTTGTAAGAAAACTGAGGAAATACATTGCTTCATCAGTAGTCATTTCTACAGGCTCTTTTGAAAAACTCTGCCAAAAAAATTCAGCTCCACAAAAATGATTCTATATGGATCACCGATTGCACGAATGTGTGCCCGAAAGGTGACGTTGTTAGAAACAAAAAACAACACGAGCCACCATTGTCATTCTATGTAAGCACACTACTTTATGAGAAGTCGAGGGACAAGTCAACTATTGATAAAATTCACCGTTTATGGCTTTCTGTGTCATGAAATATAATTATGGAAGTGACCTCTTCTTTGTGCCAAATTTTGTGAAATAAAGTGAACAAGATGGTGTCGTTTTTCCTGGAAACCTTAGGAAAGGAGTATATATTGTTGCTGCTTATGATAATGTAAACTTCAAAACATCTCTGAATCTCATGGTGCCGTGGTTGTTTGTATCAAACCATACTCATTACTCATGATGGCTGCCTATTCACATAAAAGATCTCGAGAAACTAAGTAATAATGCTCCTGAAGTTCATAGGGAATTCAGAAATGGAAACTTCGTAATCCGCAAAACCCTCCTACAATTTTCTGCACTTCCTGTTGACCAGGCTAATGAGCAGAATAATGCCATAATAAAAGGAAGTGTGGGTGCGATAGGCATGGCAGAAGATCCTACATCACTTCGAAGATGGTCTCTATCTGAACCAGAGGTATGCAGGATGTTAAATGAGTTTATTCTTCCTGAATCTGAGGAAGGAGATTATACACCACATTACGAACACTACATAGCATTCCAAAAGACCTTTAGGGAAGAAACATGTGCTCTGAAGAAGAGCTTCCTTGAATATGGAAATATTTTCCAAGATAATTCAGAAGATATTACTGTAATTAACAGCAGGGCGGTTGTGTGTAAAGTAGGCATTGGTGCACTAAACACCCTTAAAGAAAATGGCATGACTATGTACAAAAGTTTTGTGGAAAAAAAAATGTTAATTGACAAATCAAAAACTATATTTGTGCCTATTGAACGTGTTGCTATCAAGATATTTACAGCAATTCTTAAACAATCCGACAGTTTCAGAAAGAACTTGTTTGCAGATGTGAAGCCATTTTCTAATTATTCATTGCCAGCCAACACATATAAGTTTTCTCGTTGGAAAATCACTCCTACCCCCTTCACTTTCTGTTAATGGGAATCTTAGTTTTTGTATGAAAAGTGAATTGACAAACATCATCGAAAAGTTGGTAGGGCCATTTGAATTTCCGGGATGTTGCGAAGGACTTATGGGGCAGATTTTGTACATTGTTAACCCCAAAAACAGTCTACACTATTTTCAGAAAATTTTGAAAATTACTTTTTGCTGTCTTTGTGAAGAACTTGGTCTCAGCGATCTATCTTACGAACTGGTTTTGTATGGGACACTTATAATGGCAACAGCTTGAAATATTGTGTCCGAGAGCAAAAAGGAACCGGCATCCAATGTAAAGTACTTCCTGGCATGACATTTCCACTTAATTAGCCCGAATTTATATGAAATAAGACAAACAAGTAGGAATTATTTCGTACACAATCTAAACTACTACATAATAGTTCATATCAAGTTCATGTCGTGACAAACATCAACACAGTAATTCATTCATCTACGAGTGATTTTACAGGTACCACTAGAGCTTTGAGTGAAAAAATGGAAAAAGTTGATTGGAAGAATGATTTTTCACATCCGTGGTATGGTCTGTAATTGATTAGACTTTACTACTCGTCACTTCAGATACAGATGTTATTGTATTGGCAACATCATTCTTATACATGTTAAAGACAATGATTTTAAGTGAGCTTTGGGCGCTGTTGGGCAGCAGCAGGTAAAGACAGTATATAGCCATTCATAAAATCGCTGAAAAGTTAGGAGAAGAAAAAGTGATAACTTAGTGTCGTTTTCGTACTATTACATGCTGTGATACTGTATCTGCTTTCAGTTCAAGAGGTAGAAGGTCTGCTTTGAAGAAATGGAAATCATACTACTAAGTAACTCCTGCTTTCACTGATATATCGAAGCCTACTGTAATACTTCAACCTGAAGTAATACGACTGTTGGAGAGGGTTGTTGTCATTCTGTACACTGCACACATGATCTGTGAACCTACCAATGCTGCAAAAATATATCTTTTCGTTACAAAGGCAAAGTCATTGTGCAATCTTCCACCAACATATGATGCTCTAGCTCTGAATTCACTCTGTGCTGCCTGTCAAGGTGGCCACATATGGGGTCAAGCAGCTAAAGTAATCACATATATGCCATTACCTGCAGATAGGAAATGGATGCAAGAGAATGGAGTTCGGGTTCCCCAATAGACCAGACAACCAACGATTTGGCAGACCTGTAGAGAACTCCATAAGTGTCAAAACAAGCAAAGTTGTAAGAACAGTAACATGTGTGCGGTTGTAGGTGTGCCATATTGATGTTATCCAACAGCAAATGATAACATGGCCACTGCAAATAAAGGTGTTATAGACACATTTGTGTACTACCGAATCAAGTGTGTCTCGAGTGTTTTATTTACATACCCGCATCGCGGGGAACTTCAGGTTAGCAGACTTTATTTGCATTTGTTCCACATGCACCACAGTTGCACGCTCCAGGGTATTTTGTCTTTCGTGTATTTCTTTGTCTAGTGTCATGTGTAATTAATGGACGTACTGAACCCCCTTAGAGTTGAGTTAACTTCATTGTTATTTTTGTCATGTGTGATGTTGTGGCATGGAATGACATGTAACAGTTACCAATGCGTATTAAACTATGTCTTGTCACCAGCAGAGGATATAGGCCATCGACCATGAGCCTGCAGATCTGAGAATCTCGTGCTGGCCCAAGAGCCAGTGCAGAGGGACCCGCCAGAGCTCAGCAGACCGGCACAGGGCAGGGCTGCCCGACGAGACCCAACCATTGGCCAGGACGTCACCACTACCGCCACAAGGCAGATCACCTCAGCAAGTGCCCTCTGCAAGGACGGGTGTCCAGGCACTCCCCCGCATCGCAGTGGCCAGCGAACGGCAGAGCAACCAGCCTGCCGCCTCACCGGACATCCGGTGGTAGACCCTCACCCAGATGACGATTTTGTACAGGCCTAGCAGCTAAATGGAGTGGCCCCCATACCATCTTACGCTGTCTGGGAGCAGGTTCCTACCTGGTACGAACAAGCAAGCGAAGAGTTGCCCAGATCAACAGGGAGCAGCAGCACCTCACCAGTGAGGAGACAGCACCATCAGCAACGACAATGCCACCACCGGTGCCCGACGTCAACACGTCCAAAGGGGACCGGCAGGATGGATAAGGGGAACGACGAGATAGTCAATCGACTGAGCCGACCTCCAAGCCTGGTGACCCTGGAGAGCGACACAGGCGCAGGAGACTGCGATGCCTCTGGGGCAGTGGAAGCACCAACGCTCACACTCACGGGAGCAGAACACTGCGGTTCGCAAGTCGGTCATCAGCCAGTGCCAATGGAGGTGGAAGAGCTAGAAGTTGAACCCATGGAGCCCGGCATCACCATGCTAAATAGGGACTATGAGACACCAGAATGGGGATTTCATCACCGGAAGCAACACAACCTGTCACTCTACCCACCGCGTGGAGGAACAAAACCCCTCCACGGACACATCGTCCACTACTGCAACTGGTGCCACCTTGTGTGCTGTGGGCTTGCTAGGCGTGCTAGAACCGTCGACAGGGTATATTATACCTTGTACCCCCGACCCTCGGCAACAATAGGCTCTGGCAGAATGCGTGTGCGAGCACCCATGAATATAAGTACTACTTGTTTAAAGTATTTCTTATATCACCACTATGAATTTCGCCTTTAGTCAAAGTTTGAAAATTCGCATCAACTGATACTTATTTTCATGCTACCATAGATTATTATTATTATTATCACCTTAATGACCATTAACAAACGTGACATGTATTTCAGTGGCCTATAACTGTTTATCAGACAACAGGCAGTTGACATGTTGTTACTTCAAGAAGTTGTGTAGTATAAAATATATGATTTATCTCTCTCGAATGTTCACACTAACATAGGGAATAATAAACGTGGCACTGCCTAACTTATCTGGACAAGGACTGATATTCGCCAAATCCTTCTAAGAGGGTAATTTTCTGTTGTGTGTGGGATGTGACACATATCAGTGTGTATGCTCCCTCTAGAAACCTAGCCCACAGACTACTTAGATGTACAGACTGTCTAGTCCCAGGGATTCTGTGTTACGAACATTTTCGTGTCGCCCTAGTGGGCGTTTACAGAAACTCTCCGTTTTATGGTCAAGTAAGTAGCACTGCCTAGCTAGTTGAGGGATGTACAAACGGCCTGCTATGGCCACAGCGTGGTGTATGTCAGTAAGGGTGTGTGTGAGAGAGAGAGAGCGAGTGTATGAGAAAGAGAAATATAGAAGGATGAGTGATGGCATGAATGTGACTTCAGAGCACCATACTACCAGAGGTTGGGGGTTGTAGGCCGCCTCCCATTACTCACTGAATTTATTGGCCAGTGTTTTCAATAATGTCAACTATAGTTTCGATACTGCTGATGAGAACTGATAGTCACTGAAGGTTGGTTGATGATGATATCCTGTGCATTTACTGAGATTACTGATTTTACTGGCACCCCAGAGCATCAGTGTTGTTGGGAAAACAATCTTTTTTGGCGGAGTTTAAAAAGTTGAAATGCTCTAATGGTTGAACGAGGAAATATTTTTTTTAAGATATAAAGGCCGAAGCAATTATGTATTAACTTATATACAGTATATGTTATGCTTATGTACATCGTAAATTTAATGCCTGTTTATAGTTGTTGAAGCGTTCGTAATTTGCAGTTTGCAAAGCTTAAATAATACTAAGAGGTTGAGTCATACATTACTAAGTTTTTAAAAATTATCGCTAACTATAATGTGTACAGCTTGGTAAACCTAAACACATGCGATAGTAGGCTTCGTTGTGAAAAAAAAGTATATTATCAATCGTAAGTCGTGCTAGATGCATCAATATGCTAAAAATACAGTACACCGAATTTATTCTTAAAGTAAATACAATTTACACAACGAACAAAATAAACGTACTTGTTTACAGAATTATATCACTGAGGCATGTCAGAGACGTAATTGCTAGGCAACGCAGATCGCAGACTGCAGTAATGTTTACTGATTTAACGTTCCGATATTATTGATTTACTGGTGGGGAAATATTTAGCTTCTTATTGAAGACTGTTCCCTTATTGCTGACGGACACTGGCGAATTGTCAGTGATATCAGTGCTGTCAGAAGAAAACAGAAGGCGGATGTAGTAGGACAGAGACCCAAGCAGCAGGCACTGCAGCACGCCAAAACGTTCCATCTGCGCTGGAACTTGAAAATTAGCAGTAAGCTCGCAAACCACATGTTTTAAAATCGAATTTGTTTACATCGCGTAAATAGGCAAGCGATTAAACAAAGACTGCAATATTTTTCCTACTTCATTCATCTTTAATTACTTAACTATTACATTCGGTGTTTTTTGGGACGGGAAATACTAAATAATTACAATAGCTGTAGTTTGACTTGATTTATTCCATTTACTTTAATATTCTAGTAAGATTTTAAGTCACATTTTTTAAACTGCCCTGTATACATGTTGTCTTAAATATTTCTAGAATACCTAGTATCTATCAATTTTGTAACTGCTACTCCCTAACTTTTAACTTCTACATAGATAATTAATTTGGACTCCTGACTTATAGCCGTTCATACATACATGTGTCAATGTATAGTTAGGAACTGCGCGTTTATATAATATAATGTGCAGTTACTGTTTTTATCGTCAAAATAGTAATGCATCTCATATTCTAAAGAGACGAAATTATAACACATTTTATACAACAAATAAAATTTTTATGCAGGCATATTACACTTAAAATTAACCACGCCACAACTTACGCTGTAGGGCTCAGGATTTAATTTATCTTTAATTCTAAAGTTGCAAGTAAAAGACATTTGAAATCACAAGATGTAAAATTGTTCAAATATTAAGGAGGGGGATACAACAGCATCATAACTAACTTAGTAACAATAGTAATGACATGGCAATAATATCGATACCTATTATTAAAACTATCAATTAAAAACCTAAATATTATTTGCGCAACTTACAGCAAACATACTGCTCATCAGCTACAGCTGTTTTACCGTAGCGGATTTTGCTTCATGTTGACACGGAGGGTGTACAAAACTATAAAACTCAACTATGTCAAAAATTCGACTATTCATTTTGTTAAGCAACTGCAACAGCATTCGTTTGGTGAAACTTCGGAAAATTAAAAATTAAATCCAGAATGGTTAGACTTGGATTCTTTCATTCTTTTAAACGTGAGTCCATATTGTTACTTTTGCGTCACCTCACCTCGATCGGTGCTTCTATCTTACATTAGTAAATAAACACAGGACTGTGTTAAACGAGTCATCTAATTAACTATTCAAAACGTTTTTAAATTTGCAATAATTTTTTATGTCGTTAGTATAAGTAAATGTTCAAATATACTGAATAATAAAACAAACCCACTGGAAAAGCAATTGTAAGTCACTATTAACAAATTCAGTTACTCTGCAAATGACATTTTGAGCAACTGATAAGAATAAGTTATAAATGGATGTATTAGGTAAATATAAGAATTTCTACTGACAGTAATTTTGTGAAAGCTAAATAGCGATCTTGGAAGCCATGGAACGGGGATCCAAGAAATATGCATTGCCGGTGGTCCACATCCCTTCCTTCCCAAATCAGGAGAAGAGACACGTCACAGAAACTCATGCAGCAACACTATATTTTTATTGCGACATACTCTCGCTAGCATCGGGCAGCCTTAAAAAAAAAAACAAGCCCATTTTTCTTGCTTCACCAAGGAAGGATAGTAGGAGGAAGACAATTCAAGTGATGCTGACATTCGTCAACCAAAAAATAATAAGGGTAAGGGCAGCAAATTAGGAGCCATCTTGAAAGAAAGGCAAATAATTATTTGTAATCATCGTTTCAGGGTTTATGTAAATATATATTTAATAATTAGCAACAATGATTTCATAACCAAACCTTTTATGATATTTTGACTTTAAAAAAAAACAATAAGAATTAATGAACAACAAAGTGGTCAGGTTAGATGGGGACTCATTGCAAAGAGGCGTAGCAGCAGTTAGGAAGTAGCTCGGGGTTTAGATGTGAAATTTTGAAGTGGCGTCGTGTTGTGAGCCGCCGAAAATGCGTGTTTCAGGGGTACTTCGACCTGATCCTCGAGGGAGGTGGACTTCATGTTCGCGGTGTGTCCCAAAAGTAGTGATTCTCACAGATTATTAATTAGGGACACCGGCCTGAACCTCCAAGTGAGGCAGTCGTGGTGTGAGCTGAATGTTCCGTGAACCGGAATTATTTGTGATTATTTGATTAAGGAACTTGGTCCTGAACTTTCGAGCGAGGCGGACGTAGGTACACGAGGTCACTCGCAAAACGAGCCTGTTTGTGATTTTAGATTGTATCTTTTAATCAGGCACTCAGTCCAGTGGCACAGAGAGCGGCTGGCGTGATGTTCGCTGGACAACTATTTTCAATTCTAACCAGAATTTTTGACTGACTATTTAATCGGTGATATTCTACTATTCGTTAAAGAGCGACGTGTGCCGCGGCTCCTTGAATAGACGCCGACGCGACGCTCAGAATCTTGCCACAAATCCAGAACATTGGGTCTTTGTTTATTGACCGGATGTTCACGGAAGTATGTTACAAACTTTGCGAGAAGATTCATTTTATACAAATGAAGTAAGTGTGATAATAGATTTTGGTTGGCGCAAGAATCAAGGGAGAAATTCGCGATTCGAAATTGAAATTGAAAAGCAACATTTGTTACAATAATCAAAAGTAAGTAGAATTAAATTATGAATTACCGGGTGCATTTTAAAAATAACAATATCTGCAATCTGTAAAATAAAGTTTCGAATTACTTTCACCTTCACCCAATGGGGGTCGGCCACGTCTTTTTTTGGCATAGATTTTTATACTGTTGCATTTTTCAGCTATAAAAGTACACATTTTGTAGTGGGTGACACCAATAAACAAAAAAGAAGTCGCCTTGTTGCCAAACTCAGTTTAAAAAAATTGGACGTAGAAAATAAGGAACCATACATGTACGCAAAACGCAGGAGGTTTGAGCAACCTCATTACTGAATGAAGGTGAAAGGTATTCGAAACCAATGTTTCGCAGATGTTATAGTTTATTTCTCCACACATCTGGTGTTTTGAGCAAATATTGGATTTAGTGTCAATTTTCAATCGTGCACTAATTGAATTATATAAATCTACCTAATTTTTTTTACAAAGAATCATCTCGCCAAATTTGTAACAATAGATAATGAACATCCTATATAGTGTACTGTCTGTGTAGCTCTAGTAATGCAGCTAGTTTCAAGGAGAAATCTATAAGCTTCGATGCTTTGCCGTACTACTGAAGGCAACCATACAAATATTTCACAGCTCAATAAACCTACAAGTAATATTTTATACTAAACTATTTGACTGTAAGTATATGTAATTGTTTATAATGTTTATGTTGTTCCAAACGTTTCTCATCATCTCCCATTTTTCTCGTGGTAAAATTGATGTTCACCTGAAGGAGCCAGGGCTTTCTCACGATTTGCCTATGACAAACTGACGCCATTAAACTCTATAATTCGGTGAGCGGAAAAGCAAAGTTACAACAAATCGTGGTGTGGGCATAGTAAATTTTCTTCTATACGGACGAATATCTGCAACGCTTGATGGCCACATTGCTGATCAAATTTAACGTGTGAATTGATTTCTTTCAAAACTGTGATATTTATTATTACATTTATGGTTTCTTGCTTCTCTTAGCCTAAGCTCAAACGTTCAAATACTACTCATATCAAGTCACTAATGCGGAGAGGAAAGTTTTATAACCGAATATATTGTAGTGTTGTATTTTTATTGCTTTGTATTCTTTGAAATACAAGGATACCGTTCGAATCAATACTCAGTTTAGTTACAATATAGTACAATGCCGTTTGTTGTAATAGCTGTAAACTGCTTATTATTTTACGAAGAAAATTTCAGGCAATTATTTATTTGCAGTTAATGCGGTATTGTATAGTTATGGAACAATTCTTGTGTAAAATAGATCGCAGGCTTTCGCGGCCGTTGTCTGCATTTTTTTGGCTTGTGGGTGTGAGCCGCGTCTGAAGATTGTCTTGCGACGTTTCGGCAGTCGTTGCAGCTGCCATCATCAGGTAGTCGGAGTCGGAGACCAACAAGTTGTAGCTGCCTACCAACAAGTTGGTCTCCGACTCCGACTACCTGATGATGGCAGCTGCAACGACTGCCGAAACGTCGCAAGACAATCTTCAGACGCGGCTCACACCCACAAGCCAAGAAAATGCAATTCTTGTGTAATACTTCTGACCAACTTTAATCATGATCTGATCATATTTGTCATCATATGAATCAAACAAAATTTTTAATGGAAAAATTAAAATTAAAACTCTCATGTTTTGATTATTAAAAACACGCGTGTGTTTTAATTAAAATATTATGTTAGGTAATCCTGTTCGGTACTGTCGCAATACTATTTTTAGTGTAATACTATTTTGGTAACATCAAGTAGCTACGACTCTATGCCGGCCTATAACCTCTAGGCACTTCTTTGTCTCGACCTTGTTATTTCAAACACATCATGGCGTGAACATCAGTCGAACGTCTAGTGTTATTTAACTTTTTGTAATGTCGTCATCTGACAAGTTTTCCGCCTAGGGTGAGTTTAATCTTTCACTTTATTGCCTTTTGCGCCCTAGTGTTACATAGTTTTTATGACCTACTTCTTTTAAATTATTTGTTTGCTTGTTTAATGTAGCGGTTCCCGCCACGTGGTTTCAACTCTTTACTATGCAGAAGGAAAGGAAGCCTATCCAGTATTTGAGGGATTTGGCTTGTCTACATCTTCCGATGTAGAAGTAACATTATTTCTACTCGTCCCTTTTGCTGTACCGTCATCGGTAGTCATGGGCGAGATGGAGAAGTAACATCTTTCGGCGGTGGCAAGTGTGTCCCCACGAAGGATAGCCAGGAAAAGTCCAGCCTATTTTTTGTTTCCTTCTCTCGTCCTAACTACTTGATGTGCACACAGCACTAGTTATTAAAATGTATATAAACTTTTGATTCTGATTTGATCACAACCTCTGCAAAATTAATTACACCACGAAAATTTAAAATTAGTTAAAATGTAAGTTCATTAATAATAATTGGGGCTCCCCTTGTTTAATTATTTTATTATGGTATTCTTAAGCCATACGTGCTTGTCTTAGTTGTTAATGTATTGATTACATACACCAAATACTCATTGTGTAAAGATTTTATTATTGTTCTAATCAAGTTATTAAAGAAATATTTTTCTGAATTATTATTAAAATTTTGTTTCCTAGACCTAACTCTTTTCATAAAATTAATATTCAAAAGTTCTAATGTTCTCAAATTTAAATTATTTTTTATATGGTCTTCAGTAATTCTTTTTTAATGTGAAGTGTTGGGGAAAAGAGGCTCGGCCCTTTCTTTGAGCTCGTATAAGGAGCACCGATCAACAACTGGAGTCCACATAAGTGCTGTTTTCCCCTTTCTTTGCTTGACTGACCTTGGAGCTGTCTTGATCGGTTTACCCTATAGGTTTACCCTTCCTGGACCTCCTAGGTTGTTTGGTAAAGTTTGGGGGAATTCCGTCAAACAGTACAGTATTAATTTTATCGCTGCAAAATGGTTTAACAAATTAACTTTCAGATTTACTAGACTCCCGAAAACTACACCAAGTTCGTTTAAACATACATGGCCAACAAATATATACTCCTTAAATGGTACTGAAATACGATGTATTTAAACCTTCTTGAAGGGATTGATTTTCCATTTATTAGTCTACTTTTATTAAAATAACTTTTAAATAAATCATGCAAATACCTCAGACTCTTGCAGTTTTGAAAGATCAGGACTGATGTAGAAGCGAATGCCCTCTGCAGCTCCTGGCAAGGTCACGCCTCTTATCAGTAGAACAGTCAGCAAAACATATGGGAAAAGCGCTGTGAAATACACAACCTGAAAAACCCAAACTACCTTTACTTTACATCGGATTTGAAGTTCAAACTAAGTTTTTAAATTTATTTTTAGTAATAATACACAATAAGTTATTGCTGTCATGATATATGTATGGCGAGTGTTTAAAAACCTTTCGTTAATAATAGGTTCAACTTATTTGATAAACACAGCATGCTTTGAACTCATTAAAAAAAATTAAAAAAAACATTTCATATCCAAATTCTACCGATCACAAGAAACTAGTTGACGTTCATATAGTTCAGGTCGTGTCCGAAATCAAGTATGCACTTGTATAGTTCCACACTTGCGTACTTCACTTGCCCTTACATCAATACTGTACAAATTCCGACTGCCCTATACGTTGGCTTCGTCTATACCAGTTACCAACATTGGTGAAAAACTGTTCTTTTACTAACATAATAAATACAAAATAGCTATTGCAAAAATTTATGTGTAAGAAATATATGTGCGAATATATTAGTATGTATATCACTATAGAGCATTTATTAAATATATCTAAATGTATGCTTTTGTAATCAGCTACAAACAGTAAACTTAATAAAATTGTAAAAAGTGTACTTGTAGAGATGTTAGTTAAATTACGAGTTATCAAAACGGGTCATGAGCAGAAAATAATTTTTTTTAATATTAGCAAAGTAAATATGTAAAAAAAGATCAATTTTATACGTTAAATTCCAGACATAAAATTGTGGTTCGATAATGTATTTTTATGTTTGTCGCCAACTGCAAATATTTTCATTATTAATGATAATTAACTAATGACCTTGATTTAAATATTGTAGTTATTTTAAAGTACATGGACTGCGTTCAGAAACAATTTTAATCACGATTAAAAAATAATCATAGTTTAAATCGCCATATTTAGTCACTACTTGTGATTTTCTGTATTCAGAAAACGCAATTAGAGGTGACTATTTTAGTATGGGTTTGGCTAAACATAGTATAAGTTAGTCAAGGTAGGTGGCTAGTTTAGGGCCAATTTCACCACTAGAGTTTAACAATTTAAACTGAGTTTTATTCAAGATAACCTTCGGTTAAAAGCAAACTGCATTTCACCAGTACTTAACTCTGGTGTAAGTCGTTACCTGGAGTTTAACTTTAAACTGCTGAAATTGGCCGTGTAAAGTCTTTAAACTTGGTTTACAGAGTCTAACCAAAATGGCCGTACATAAGCACAAGCTGTTTGATGTTAACAATGAACGAAATCTGCGAAGACAACCTTGATGTCTACAAGAGAGGGCAAATTATTTTGATTATGTGGACTTCTTTACTCATTTTAATCTGTTGAAGCATGCTGCACAAGTAGTATTGGACCAAATCGAACACCTATTTCTTTTTCTGTCTCACGAGTAATTACTACTATTTACATTCGTTAATTTTAATTCGTGCATTTGCGGCAAATCTCTTGTTCAACATTTCTCCAACCAATTATAAATATATTCAAAAAGAGCTTCGTAATTCCTTTATTCTCAGATGTTTATTTTCTCTACTAGGAATGAGAACGGACAATTTTGTATTCATGCTGAATAATGGTAACAAGTTAAAGTATGGGGAAATCGCGAGGATTAATAAATAATTGTAATATTGGAAAACAAAATTGCTTTACATAATTACCCAAAAAATTAACATATAGACGAAACCTAGTGCTTGTCACAATTATTTAACCTTGTCTTGCAGCAAAGAATAGTAAAAGGATAACAATTGTCGCCTATTATGTGGTTATTAGCATTGCACAACAAAGTGGTTTTTAATACAAATAAGTGGTAAGCAAAAAATATTAAGAATTTATAGCTGCAGCTTGTTAATTCTTCGCCAAATATATTACGTAAAACCACATATTATAGGTGAAAAGTAGGCCTAGGCCTAACCCTGGTGGAAAAGTTTACCAATGTTACATCATAAAACCACTACATTTAATCTCAATTCGGCCCCAATATTCTCCAAAAACACCAAAATAAGCACAATAAATAGTGTTTTGTGTGTAGCCTATACCAAGTCTGATAAATACAAATTATCTCTGGCATTTTATTGTTACGAAACTGCAATTGTGGTATATTTTAGTGCAGATTCAGTGAACTATGCAAAACACACACACATGAGTTATAGGAAGCCGCAGAATATAAGTATCTAGGGGTTGTCATACAGGCTGATTTACAGTGGACAAAGTAGGTGGACAGAGTGGTTAAGAAGGGAAGGAGGGCTTTAGGACTGCTGGTGAGGGTGCTGAAGGGAATTAGTGATGAAGTGAAGGGAAAGGCATTCTGCACGATGGTTCAGCCAGTATTGGAATATGCTGCTGCAGAGTGGGATCCATGTGTGGAGGTTTAAGAGCCGGAGAAGGTGCAGAGAAGGGTAGCGCGATTTGTGATAAATAAGTGGTAAAGGCAGGGTCAGGTTGGTGAGGAAGAAAGGAACTTTAGACCTAGCATGATGCTGAAGGAATTGGAATGGAAACTGTTGATGGACAGGAGGAGAATGGAAAGTCTGGTCAGGTTGTATAAGTTGATGAACGGGAAGGGGGGATGGGGTGTTTTGGTCTGCAAGCTATCTAAGTCAGTACTATGTGTACATGGGATGCTGAATAAAATAATAAATAAATAAGGGAACTTTTAAGGGAAAAGGAAACAACAGTGAGAAGATTCAAAGGGTGTGGAGGAGAAAGGAGAGGGGTAGACAGTCAATGCTGGTGAGGAGGGTGAGGGAGTGGAATGCACTGCGGGAGGAGTTGTTGACCGTGAGAAGGGTTGGAAAGTTTAGGAAGTGACTGGAGGATTGGCGTTGCGGGGATGGGGAAGAGTCTGCTCGCCACCGAGCGCTAGCCCAATTGCGACGAGTGTAAAAACTTATTATAAGACATCGTACGAGAATGAACGAGCCAAAATCATACAGTCGAATAAACGATTTGGAATTCTGTTGACCTTTTAACCATTTCTTCGTGTAGTTACATATTCTGGAAACCCGTCGAATGGCACTCGATCAAGTAAAATCTTTATACTCACAAACAATCAATCACAGCCACAAGACACATAAACAAACGAAACTTCGTTTTGGTAAATTTAAACAATCTGCTTGTCTTCCTTCAGCCACAGTAATGTCATCGATATGCTACAAATACATCCATTATACGTTTTCAGTAAATAATTTTAAAACATATTTTTCAGTCTATTGTATACATTAAACATTTCGTTAGAGTTGCAGTGTAGTTGTTAAACAACGAAGGCGAGTATCATAGATAAGCATTAGACAACCACCAATGTCACTGTCTTATAAATACGATAAAACGAAGGTCAGAAAGTTTAACTCAGAGTAACTAAACGAGATTAGTTCATGTACAAACATCGTGGTGAAACACAAATGTTTAACCTGGGTTAAAATATCGGTATAACTTTACACCTAGATTAGTTACACCTCGGTTAGCTTTTGTTTGGTGAAATCAGCTCTTAAGGTGTGACTAACATAAACATTTTCGAGATGTGGGTCAAATATGGCAGCCTGTTTGCATTTAATTTGTCACGACTTATATTTTCAGTGTTACAGTTCGAAAAATGTAAAATAAAACAGCAGAGAAT
The DNA here is from genome assembly GCA_003012365.1 of Medauroidea extradentata. Classification (NCBI taxonomy): domain Eukaryota; kingdom Metazoa; phylum Arthropoda; class Insecta; order Phasmatodea; family Phasmatidae; genus Medauroidea; species Medauroidea extradentata. The sequence continues at coordinate 204,934 of PNEQ01116553.1, read as the reverse complement.
AAAGTTCTGTAATTTATATCTTAGCAGCTAATATTATTTACAGAACAATCCTAGAAAATATTCTTATGGATATAAATTAGCTTGCCTTTAAAGATTTATTTCACCATTATTGTGTGTATTTTACGATGTTAACACGTTTCTAAACCAATTTGAATGTAAAATTAGTTTGCTTTTCCAGTTACGAATTCTTCTCCGATACTGCCTGCTCTATTTTGACGCAAATCTTACCACGTGCAATAATATTAACAATTCACATACAATATAGCCAAAATATACAACAGCTTATTCAGCAGACGACGGAAAAGAACATGACGCTTGACGAATCGTTATGGCAACGGGCAGTTTTTCGATGTGTCCGAACCTTTTACATGGCGTAGGTTGCGTCTCAAATAACCCAGAGAGCACTCTCTCGCTCCCTCTTGACGACACAGAGTGTACTCTCTGCTGTCCCAAATTCGAGAGAGAGTGAGCGAAAGGGAGACTGAGCCAGAGTGAACGACGATGCTTCCTCGCTTCACCTTTACGCCCACTCTGCGAGAAGTCATTGTTGTTTTCATTCATATTCAAACAATAACCTAATTGGAACTGGAAAACATTTACTGTGTGTTTTCTGCAGACAGTTAGTTTTCCAGCTTTCCTTTTCTCAAGCTAGGTCGCAGTGCTTTAAGGGTGCATCCAAGGGTGGCTGTCTCAATTTAATTGAAGAGTTAACCGGATAGGGCGAAAGTAAGAGTGTGGAGTGAGAGTGTACACACTCTTTATTTGAGACCCGGCCTTAAACTGTGTCTAATTAGTTACTGCTAAACATGGTCTAAAAGTTACTATAAATATGTGGTTCTGAATACGATAATTTTGCAGCTCTTAGTCAGGGGTTCAGTCGTGGTCTAAAGATTGCACGAGATGAATTTTGAAACTGTATCAATGTACAATGTGAGTTTTGGAACAGCATAGGCCAACATATGAAGGAAATGTGATTTGACACACGCTGTCATTAATTATTACATATTTATAATTACACAATGCACATTAAAATCAATGCAAAATTGTTTTGATTGGATATTCTACTTCTACATTTATTGTACACTCTTGTATAACTTGCTAATGTTTAAAATTGTCAAATCTTAATCCGCCATATGTGTACAAAAATCGTCTTCTTATACAGACGTGTCCATTATTTCTCTGTTAAGATAATCTCTGTAAAATGTTAAACATGCATTTTCCGTCTATCTTGGGAGGGCCTTAGTGAGTTATATACAATGTTAGCTTTGACAGATTAATAAATATTTTATTTGTTAAATTTTATAAGATTTGTTTTTTATTCTTACATTTATGATTATATGACTGTAGAAATCGACAATTAATTGATTGATTCTTGTCTTTCATACTCCATGCAGGCATCTACCATATTAAGTTTAAGTTTAACAACATACTGTACATACATATATAGTTTTAATTATATGTTTACTTAAAAATATACTTATTTTTCATACTATACCGCATACTTATTAACTGCATGTCACCCCACTGAACACATTGTTACATAATGTACAAATATATATATTTAGCTTTAAAGTTACAATTTAAGTATATTTAGCTTAAGCAACTTCACATGTTGAGTATGTTATGGACTAACTTAACAGTTGTTTACAATCCTATTTTAATCGGATCTGTCGTGATTACTTCATATTATAATGTAGTACATTTATATCTGTATGTTTATTAGCGTAACATTTTCTCAACGATTGTAAAATAAGCACATGTAGTTCCATATAGAAATAGTCACAATGCTAAGAAAATCCCATTATTAAAGTATTTAAAAAATCAAACCCTTTTTTACACTCTTATATGCATTACAAAGTTCAAATATATGTTGATGAGAGTTCTCAGTTCTCAGCCTTAATGGATGTGAACTCCGCAGTCGCGTCAGGTCACGAAACGACGCCCAAATTATCGGTATTGCTGATCTGTTACCTCGCCATTCCCTTCCACGCACACCAAAGACATGCGAGTGTTTACACCAACAATCAGAGTTCTCCATCTAGCCAACCTGTTAAACTGTATTGCAATAAATAAGAAATATTTTGTTTTTTAACTGCACTGATATATACATAATTCCAATGTATGAAAATAACCCAGTTCATACAAATACAAAATTGTAACACCTCAAGCCATCGGAAACATGTTTTCGGCATCTTGGGTCCCACTCAATTTCCAGCGCTCACCCCTCCCTGCACAATTGTAATAGGCGTAGATAAGTCAGTTCATATTACACACAGGTTAGCAACCACTGTGTGTGTCCCAGACAGTGTATGACAGGGCTCACCATACCACGAATCCATATCTGCAGACGGCAAGACGGAAGCAGCTACAGAAGGAAATACGCTCCTCCCAGTCGTTGTGGAGGGTAATGAAAACCATCTTATCAATGCAACGGATCACCCCGTGAGTTAAATAATAGATTACCACCTTGCTGAGAGCGAAGCCTATTCTACCTCTGCGAAACCGTTTAATTGAACAGGTCTTATTGCATGAGACCACTAAGCAGGCCAGGCCATTGGCCTAAGGACGCGCCCTGTAAGCCTTCTCCCAAGCAGGAGTATTACCACTACCACTCAGAGTCCAACCCGAGATCGGCTCAGCTCATGGCTGTACCTTCACACCGGTACCCTGAGTACCTGCATAACACCACGCATCTGAATTTTCACCCGAGTAATGTCCACCTTCTAGGGCTCCAGAACCCCTTCTCCAGGTCAATATTAATCGAGATCCGCTATGCAGGACACTATTGCGTGACTCATTGAGGATATGCAATCTTTTCATAGGTTGCACAGCCGGCTGGAGCTTCCGTACCAGCTTCTAGAAACTGGCCTAAAAGAGACGCGATGGATATATCCCTTGCGCACAAGGGGGGCCACCACTTTCCCGGTCACGTAAATAGGGATCCTACTCGAGTTCAGCAAAACGAAGATTCGGCTGGGCTCGGCGGCGGCCTTCGGCTTGCTCCTCCCCTCCCCACTCTTAAACACACCTTTCTTATTTCCCCACACGCGTCGCGCGACCATATGATTACAACACAGTCTTCCCGCCTTTTACGCATTTTTACTTTAGCGCTGGTTGTATGAAGATGGATTTTGCGGTCGGAGACATTTTCACATCCTACTGTGAAATATTTCATACTACGGAAGAATCCATAACTTCGCCGGAAGCATGTACGTGTACTTAGCATATCAAACCAGGAAATACCGAAGATAATAATTGGAGTGTTATATGTGACGATTAGGTGAAACTGTGATCAGATTCATTGAAATGTGATTTCATTATGAGGAACACATTTCCTAACATTAAAAAATACGCATACAGGAAAATTTATGCCTGCCTGTACGTGTATTCCTGTACATTCAAGCATAACATTTGGCATACGTTCGTGCACGAAACACGGTTAGAGACTTTGGAAAACTGTGGCAATGTTGTAAGCAGAGTCAGTCTATAAAACAACTTAGCGTACCGTTACTATTCTTTATTGGATGATGGACTATTAGACATGACTAGAAAGAGTTTTTTATCGCAGGAAAAGTTGATTGTTTGGTAGGTTACAACGTAATATCCACTTCTGCCACGTTCTTCTGCATTTCTGTGTTTACACTTGTCTTGGTCAATGATATTTCTGTTACGTCACTTCTAAACGTTTGCTATTCGTCATCTGACAGCTGAACAGTGTCAAATATTTTTCATCCAATCATAGGAGGCACGTAGTGTTTTAAAGCTTCGTAGATTATTTTGGCACGCAAGACTTTCGCGATTTTACACTTTCTCTAGAAATGATTTAACTACAGACGAATCACACATGTTAAAGCAGTAGAATTCTTATTGTCTTATTGCAAATGGCTTCTCACACACACAACAGCCAAGTTGTAGGAAACTTCACTCGTGCGCGCAAAGCACATTGCATGGCAGCAAACAGTCACTTTTCGCCCCATTACTCAGTGTATTTAGGTGTGTTTAGAGATAGTGACAAATCGCTGGAAAATTTTAACAGTTGGCTAGACTCTAGTGTGCTCTGTACGTTTTTATTTTACTGTTGGCTCTCGTTTGTATTCGAATATGTTTCCCCATTTAACTCGGCGAACGATAAAACCATAGCTTTAATGAAAATCGTCAGTGATTTGTCTGCAAACAAGTTATAGTTAGCGCCAGTGATTTTTGGTGGAAAGAATTCTGCAACAATTTGTTTCAATGCCTTACGTGCACACCTGCAACTCTAGTCTGTGGTTATTGGCAGAATATAATAGGGCAGAGGTGTGGCTCATTTGACTGTGCCGATCAGAACAATGTTACCGCGACACCACACGTCCGTGATTTGCAGGTAGGACCCCGAGACGCCTAAAGTTAAAAACTTCCAATCACTGACCATGAAGCAGAGAAACAGGTGTTCACATAAGGCATTGAAACAAATTGTTGTAGAATTCTTTTCACCAGAACTCACTGGCTATAGTTATAGTGCCTCTCAATACATTAGCCAATTCCAAAAAAGTTAAAGTGTCTTGGAGGCTTTAATGTATTTCCCAAACATCAGCACTAAGTAACAACTAAAGCAGAAAAAAAATCAAAATCCTCACTTTGCAAATAACGCGGTGACTATGAAAATTCTCACAAACAGTTTAAAGTAACTAACACGTCGGAAATCAAAGAAGCATGGAATGTAAGTGCAATTTGACTGAAGATTGATTCTTAGTATAAATTATTGTGCTCCCAAACAATCTGCTCTATCTGTATTATGACTAACCTAAAATCCACTAAGAAATACTATGACCCACGCTATTTTAGAAATTCAATATTTTTTTATAATTTGAACTAAACGAATTATTGAAAGTTACAAAAATTTTTATAGTAATCAGAACTGCCAGTTTGATAGCGCAACTTACTAAACTGATTATTTCAATACTTAAATGGCATAAATATATTCTGTTGACCTTGCCAGCTAACATTTTCAGACAGAAATGGGTATTTGTGAAGTTCAATGTCTTTCGCACTGTTGTCAGTTGTATCCTTTAAATCATAACACCAACGATAGCATAATTTCTCTTAAAACTAATAACAACATGCAACATGCAGGTTTCCAATAATAATATATTTACACTTGACACTCGGTGCGCACGTGCGTCTGTGGGTGCGTGCGTAGTGATTAACACTTACTGTTTGCTTGCGCGAATGCGTGGCGTGCGTAACGGAGTACGTAAAGGGTGGTTGGAATGAAGGAGAGTGAAAGGCGGGGCGATTCGTGTGAAGGTGTCGAAGTTTGTCGAAGGTACTCGAAGTGCGCGCCGAGCGCAACCGAAATCTTCGGTTGGTCGAACTCGAGTAGGATCTCTATTTACGCTGCCTGGTCTTCGTCATCACTCCAATATCCGTAGTGCAAGCACATACGTTTCCAGCCCTGACCACGAGGAAGTAGAGATGGACTTGAGTGTGTGAGGCTATATATTCGCATCATACCCCATTGCAGGTTGTGTCGTAGTAGGGGTGGAGGGAAGACTGGGCAGGGCACAGTTGACGACTCGCATCGCCTGCACCCAGCATCCACTGGAGTTTTCCACATTAATGGGGGACGCTGTTACTAGGTGGGGGCAGACCTCAAAACCCCCATCACTGTTCGCGAACACGTCGAACTCCCCATGCTGCGTATTTCCCCTTACACACACTAAGAGCCGGTTGCCGTAAGCTTCGGCCCCAACACCATAACGCTCCTCCGGCCAGCCATCGGAAACACTGAGACTTGATAATCCCGTACCTAGAATTATGGATAAGAAATAGCCATTACGCAAATAAAATTATAGTCTTATTACTTATGACCACCAAGATTTCCTCGCAAACCATCTTCGCGGATCTTCTCGACTCCTTCGCGAACCTTCGTGGTAGCTTCGATATCCCTCCGTGAATCTGGATTCATATCAGAATTCCCCAACTTCTTGGCTCATATCAGAATTCATATCTGGATTCTCCAAATTCAGGATTCATATCTGGATCCATATCATGATTTACCAATATCTTGTTTCATACTGGATTCAAATCTGAATTCAGTAACGCGAAACTTAGTGACTGCATAACCTTATTGCATAAAGATTTGTAAATAATAACAAACATAAGTTTTGAGCAGTTTGCATACTGGCAAACCTTCATAAGTATACCTGTTTAGTTCACTGTTACTTAATTAAACTTGTCCAGTGCGCTTCCATGTATGGTTTCGGTTCGTGCATATTATTTTGGTTTAGTACATTTTTCTAGATTGTGTCCATTTTTACTTTTCTAGCGCGTAATATTTGATTCCATTTCTTTACCTGCATGGGATTAGATTGCCAACCAACACAGTGTTAGTTACTGGTATTCTGTATCGAAGCGTTGTATACAAAATATATAATACGAATATTTGTTAATTGTACTGGTCGTACTGCAACAAACGATAGACTTATTTTGTAAACTGGTTTAATAATTATACTAAAAATATAAAATATATACATCTAACTTTATTTCTTACAGTCTGGATTAATTATCTAATAAGAACTTAATTATGAACTATGGGAAATAAAGAATTGCTAACGTAAAGTACGACTATAAAAGTTATTTGCTGCGCGCCTGAACATATCTAAAGGCTGAGTGGGAAACATAGCATTATGGATAGGTAGACAGAGGGATGAAAAAGCAAGTGCAGGCAGAAGCATGTGAAGTGGAGGAACAATGGGATGGTCACGACGTCATTATTTAGTGAACTCGGTGAGACAAAGCAAAAGTCAAACAATTCTACTTTCACATGAGTTTCGTCAAACAGGTGGTGCTAGTATGAATACTGTTACATACATATGCAAGAGGAATATTTTACAAAACAGTAACATAACTATCTGTCTTTATTGCGTGCTGTAAGCTTATACTCTTACCACGATAGCAAATGTGACTTTCCGGGCACAAGAACAGCAAAGTTTAAGTTTCCACTATGGAAGAGAGAGAGACAGAGAGAGAGAGAGAGAGAGTGTGTGTGTGTGTGTGTGTGTGTGAAGGGCAGTCTCTTATGTGTGGTACGGTTATGTCAAGATGCTAGTGTTGTCTTTACATGGTAGAAACCGAACGATAAACATCATCGTAGAAGGAACGACACTCAATACAGAGTATATAAGTTATTTTCATTTGCTTACATTATATGGAATTTAAATGTCGCGATGTACAATATAATGTTTCTCTATCAAGCGAACGTCTGCTAACGTATTAATATTACCATCGAATAGAATCATGTTAAAAAAATATTCACGTCTCGTATATTCACATCAAGACGAAATCGTTAGTTACATGTTAAAAACGCTACGATTTTCATAACTATGTACCGAGAAATAACTTTCTAAACATGTTGTATAGCTGTCTTTCTCTTGTACATTCACGAAGTAATAACAGTGCAGGAAAAGTAACAGATGATGGTGACGAATAGTCCAAGGGAATTGAAAGCTTATTCTAGACAATTGACACATTATAATGATAGTGAATGACCTGTACATTAAGGCGGCAAGAAAGGAAAGAAACAAAAAAATCGTTTTAGAGGAAAAGCAAGGATTGTTCTAGATCTCTGTCAAATTCTAGAAATTAATAAATTTCGGCAGTGACAAGTTGCCGATTGCTGTGTGACATACAAATAACAGGGCATGAGAAATAATAAAACTCTTGATACTTTAGTATCAGGAGTATTGACGCAGTATGGTATTCTAGAATGCCAAATGGCAACTGGCCTACATCATACTATTGATCATACTATTGATAGAGCATGAATTACGAATATTCTAATTAGCAAAGAGCCTGAAGGAATTAAAGGGCATGACCTTCTAAATGGCAAGATGGCGATGTCTTGGTATGCGAATTAGTGCCTAACAAATATTCTAGTAAATGCCCCTATGGAATGGCAGAGCGTAACATTCTGGAAGGCAAGATGGTGACTGCCCCAGAATGATAGTGAATGATAGTTACTTATATTCTAATTATCTAATTAATTAAATCTATGAAGGAAAGAGAGACATTATAAAATGCAAGATGGTAACTGCATAGACACTCAATAAAGAAATACTAAATCAATAAAGAAATACTAAACGAATAATCTAGTCAACTGTCGATAGAACATAACATACTAGTGGGCAAGATGGTTGCGACAGCAAGCTAGAAGCTACTTTTGACCTCCTCATACCCATTAAAAATGAGTCAGTTTGCCACTTTAAGCAGTCGGGGATCATCGTCGATCTGGTGACAATGGCCGGGTGGTAGGTAGGTGAGGTATTTGGGAAGAAAATGAAATGTTTGAGGCAATAAAGGAAATAATGATGGAAAAGGGAAATTTTGAGAGGAAAATGAAAAAAAATCGGTATCATATCTAAAATGGCCGCCAAAGCTACAAATCCTAAGCCCCCAGCCATTGAAATTATTTTACCAAACACATCTTCTAATATCGACTGAATGGATTTTTTAAAATTTTATTTATTAGATCCTGTATGTAAGGGATTTGGTTGGAATGTGAGATCAAAAATTTTTGAAGATTTGGAAGAAACCCTAAGATGACGGTCGTGACGTCGTTTAAGATGTTGGTTATGAAAATAAAATTATACAAGATTTTCGGATTTTTTCTGAATATTTTGAAAAATTTGTAGAATTCAGGCGTTAGCTGGAATAATGGCTTATGACTCAAACCACATTTTGAGATATACAGGTGTAAATTTTCTCATACACGCACAAATCAGTATACGGCTATCACAATAATATACACATGGTTTTGCTATTGTTGAATCTTTGCCGATGGCATATATGGCATCCATTTTCACCTAATAGCTCAAAAACCAGTCAAGTGCTTGTTTTAAAGTGTGCCACGTTATAAGTCCTTTTTGAAAAGAGTAGTTACAAATGTAAATGTATCATTCTGTTAAAAATTGCCTGTAATAGGTAAGTCTACAATATCAGCATTTCTCCCATTTTGTGCAATATTCGCACACTTCTGTTTTCGGCCTTCTGACAGTGTAAATTTTTGACGGTAAGACTTAAAGTAGATTTCGTAGGCCATTTTAAGAGGTTTGCCAGCATGCTATTAATTGTACTCTTGAAACATACAGTACAGTCCCTTGATCGTCCAATCTGGCTAATCAAAGTATAGCTGATTTGTGTGAGACACGTAATGACTTGCACGATGTGGAATATCTTTCACGGTTCCATTGCCATTTGTAAAACACTGTCATTTAGTTTAATTTGCTTTCCAAGTTAAGCATGTTGTTCTTCAACGGAACTACTTTGTAATGTTTTCGTTTACCGGATTCTTACACTTTTTATACTTATCATGTCAACGTCAATAACAAAAACGCTACAAACTGTCAAATCAGAACCATTTTACTTCATTTATTGTCATATGTACCCTCTCTTACCACTTTAGGGTCATTAGGATCAATGGTGACTTAATAATGCAAAATTAATACGATTAATCCACCCAGTACAAGATTTATCTTGAGCCTCTTTGTTTTGACCACAGTGAAAGTAATTAACGATGTCGTTTTGCTAAGGCTTTACAAAGTTTTTCAGCACTTAGTTTAAAAAAAAATTTTGCTGTTTTTAAATGTTTGCCTTCTACTTTGAACTTGCTTTTCTTCAACACATAACTTCGACTACTTTGTTCCTTTTTTTTGTCCTACCATTTGTGTATGTCGATTCTTTTACGTTTCGCACCTTTTTTATAGAAGTGTTAAGGACACTACTTATCGTTTCACTCTTGATCGATTAAAAAATGTACACGTAAATGTCACAATTCGGAAACATTAAGTTAACAGATACAATCATAGCTAACTTGACCATAGTCTATTATAAGAGGACTCATAATAACAGGTCGTTCAAAGAGCTCTAGCAACCTCACGAAATTAAATATTCCCATCAAACCTGGTCAGCAGAAAGTTTAAGACGGACTCAAAAACGTGTGTATAACACTATGTACCTTTGCTCCAGTCGCCGTCTTAATTATTTTCGAATTTTTGAAGAGTTGTTTTCTGTTAATTTTTGAAGTTTGACCTTCGATGTCCTTGAGTTCAAGGTAACACAAAACCAACACGGCGTACACCATTGGGCCATAGCATCACAACATGGCTACACAAATCTGCACTTCCCAAAACTCTGCCTTCGAGATCCTGTTCCAAAACTGGCATAACTATAATACTTCCAAGTGTAGGGTCAGCTATAGGCATGTATATACATACACTTATTCGAGATTATGTTAGTTACATAGATGATTAAATTACAAGGTAATGTTTTTGAATATTTTAACTTACTTTGTATCAGAATACTGTTAAACTCTTTTATTTTCATGAAAGAAAATGAATAAGCTAATAAGTAATATCAAAATATGCCTTTATATATATATAGGCATATATGCATAATTTTATATAATTAATTTTCTTTAAAATATATACATGTTCGTTATCAGCATTAACATAAAATAATGAACGTCGAAGCTACTTGAAAACAAATTCAATTATACTTTGCATTAGGTGTTATACTATGGATTTATTAATCTGTAATAAATGGAGGATTAACTTGCAACAACTCAATTAGGTGGTCACCAAAACTGTCTGTTTTCAATATTCGTGTCTTCGGGTCCATATGAAGAAATATTAAATCAACCTAGTCTACGCAGGAAGCAGTGGTTGGCGCAGTGGATAAAGACTCCCACCAAGACGATTCGGGTTCCATTCCCGGCGGGATCGGTCCTCGGATTTTCGCATGTGGGAATCGTTTCGGACGATGCCACTGGTCGGAGAGTTTCCTCGGAGATCTCCCGTTTCCCCAGCCTCTTCATTCCTGCGTTGCTTTATACTCACATCACATTTCGTCACCGCTCACCAGCGCTAAAGTCCTATATGATGAGCGCAGACAAAAATTTCTTCATTTCCTAGTCTAGGAGACTGAGCATGGTTAGTAATTTCACCCGGTCATCAGAACAACTCGTTAATGGATAAGCGTTTCGTCAGAAAAGCGAGCTTGGTTCGGTTTGCCGCCCGTTAAAGCGTTTCTGATGAACGACTCTATTGTCAATACACTGACCCGGTATTTTAGAGTGTCACGAGGCTGAAATACGTGTTTTTTACTAAGTACAATAAATGCAATGCCATATTTTTTGTTTCACGCTATACAAGTTATTTTTAACTAACGCAAAATTTATTTGCCCGCAATATACACAATAAAAGGAATGGCGATGTTAAAGCTTAGTTACTTTATACGTACCATATCATATAACTTGACCATACATAGCGCTTATGCCAAAATAAATAAGTGATATAGTTTGTAATGGATATATTTGGAGACAAAATGTTTAAACTAAACGTATTTAAAAAAACTTATTGGCACTGCATTAGTGTACGCGTATGTTTTTCTGTAATTTTATCTTGTCCTAGAACCACTCCTAAGAAAAGTGAAGTGAGGCAGAATCACGTACCGGTATTTTAAATTAATATTTTTGCCTTGCACCTGTAGCACAAAATATGCGACAAAATCATTATATTCGAAAAATATTCTAAGGTCAGTTTTAAAACATTACAGCCGTTTATATTTGCATGTAAACTATAAGTGTTGTGCCTTACAGATGTCAACAAAGACTATTAAAATGTTCGTTGTTTTCAGTAGCAAGTCTACTATGTGCAAACATTGTCTTTGCTCCCAGATTTCGAAAAAAATAATATTCGTATCGCGTGTTAGCACTAAGAGGTCACAAAAATACACATTTCTTCCACTATAATGAATTTTTTTTAGAATGGTAGTTTTCGTTTTCTGCTACGTTATTTACTTGCAATACTTTCATCCTTAACACAAAGTTATATTGTCTTAGTAAGTCTCACATAGACTTAATAGTTATAAGGCCAGTAGATAGGTTATGTTCCTTCTGGGACATGGAGTCGGAGTGAGGATTTCTGCCGAGTGAGGATTTGCCCGCCATGTTGTGACGTCCCAGGCACTGGCCGCCATGTTGGATGACCTTGACATTTACCTTGAGTGTCAAATTACCAAAATTTTCCAAACTTTCGAAAATTAAAAAAAAATGAAATATTTTCAAAAGTTTCAAAAATTCTAAAAAATTCTGAAATAATCAAAACAATCCCGAAAAAAATATTACCTCCATCTTGCTTTCGGACGCCATCTTGTTTCCGACCGCCTACTTGGCGTTTCTTCCGAAGATTCCGACATTTATTTTGATATCGCATTCCATTATAACCCCGCACGTATTTAATAAATACAATTTTAATAAAAACTTTTTAATAAAAATAATTTTAATAACAATTTTTATATAAAAAATTATTTAATTAATTCAACTACCGTCACATTTTACCTGGACGAGCTCCATCGACACACTTACTCCCCCCTCCACTTTTTACATGCATATATAAATTTATCCCCCTACCCTTTACTTACTTTTATTTTAATTGGCTGTTAATCACGTGACAAATCCCCCCCCCCCTTTTCCACTCTCACCAACACTCGTGTTATAACTCGTTCAAATTAACACCCTCCCTTGCCATACCCTTCCTTAATTTTAATTGGCTGTTAATCATGTGACGAATTCCCCCCCCCCTTTTTTTTCCTCTCTCGTCGACACTAGTGTTATAACCCGTTCAAACTAACACACCCCCCGTACTCTACCATACCCTTATTTTAATTGGTTGTTAGTCACATGATGAATTTTCCCCCTCTATTTCCCCTACTTTACCACAACTTTCTTAACCTTCGTCTAAAAAATGTATTTCCTTATAATGCTCTCTACACAGCATGTCACCAATGTCTTCACATAGCAGCTACACGACCGTAAGTAGTAACAACCATCGATTGAGACTACGCATTGATAATCAATTTTAAAATTATTCGATATATTTTTTTTATTGATAAAATAATTTTAAAACTTTATTTAAATGTCATTAGTGAATACTACTTGTACATGACTTCTTTCTTAGCTACATCCGATCGATTCCAAATAAAGTCAATCAAGCAATTATTAAAAAACATTTTGATAAAAAATTTTATTTTAACTACAAGGATATTATTTCCTACAGAACTTCATCGTCTACACTCACACTCCTACAAAATTAGCTACATTTCTTTCAATTCCGGATAAAATCAGTCAGTAGTTTAAAAAAATTATAAATTATTCTGGTCATTTACATATGCAAGACTCTTCGACTACTTTCAAACATGGCGTACACCACCCCATCGAAGAAACTGACATATAATTTCATATTCATACTAGTTATGCTAAACACACCACCCCTACACCTCCGCTCCGACCAACACTACCCCTCAACTAATGCCCCCCCCCCTACTAAAACACTATCTCACTCTCTGAAGTCCTGTCAGAGCCTGTCCGAACTGATCGTTACACTCTTCTAGATATGACTTTCTCCCTGCTTAGCGAACAGTTACATATAAACGACATCTCGCAGCAATGCAAATAGCATCATCAAATCTCATATCACTGGCCTGCTTCCATACCAGAACAGCTATTTCAGTTTCATATAATACTATTTTTTATTATATCTATACCTTTATAGACCAAAAAAGAATTTAAATCGTAAAATTTATTCTCGTCAAACACCCAACACTTGTTACACCAGTCATTATATTTTATTTAAATATAATATATAATCAATAACTGGTAAATCAAACATCGCATCCCTTGAAAAAAATATTCAGTCTCCACTTTAAAACATTCAAAATAATGTCCATGTGTTGCCTGATTAAGCAACAATAAACCCTAGTTTAGTGTTCTCATCAACTTCGAGCCGTCAAAATGCAAACTAAGGCCTCGTAACAGAAGCATCATCCATGCTTCGTTGACTCAGTCACATATATTGCCAGTTTTGTCAAGGACGTCCCATGCGCCGTCATAGTCATTGTCATGGTGGTAGTGGTAGTTATCACCAACAGAGGTGAAGCTACCGCAGTGCTAGTCGAAGTTGTTCAACACGAGCTAACATCTCATCATAACTTACTCACTGATGTTAATAAAATTATGCTCCAGTGTTACCAGCCCCACTAGTTAAAGGAAATATTAAAAATATCTTGTTCTATTTTTATTTCCGAAGTGAGTTGTGGTCATAGGTAAGTTACGTCGCATATAACCTGACAAAAATTTCTCGTATTCATACAATTTAATAAATGTCATACAGTGGTACGTGCTTCGTCCTGTTCGCTTTCCTACAATGTGTGTTTTAATACGGTACCGGTTTAGTGTAATAACACTCCAACCATACATTTTATTTCTTAACTCAGTGATTTTTCAACTGTTCTCAAGGTTATCGAACCGAATTTTCTTTTATACTATGATGAAATGTACGTAAGTCCTTGCTGAGTTCATTTCAATAAATGTCTTCGGACTACCTCAGAAATCCAACCACTTCAGTACAATAACATTTTTACTATACATATGTGTAACATGTACAACCATAGAAGTTTAGCTTCCCAACTTTTAACACGTTCGTCGTAATCATATTACCATATTTTTATTGACTGATAGAGGTATTAATACACATGAACTCGCGCCCGCACTTCTAACACCCTTAGCATAAAATAAACCAAACAGTCCTTATTCATACATGTTTTTCGTCTCATACCACCTACCCTACCATGTCAACATGTACTGTAAGTCATGTCACAGAATCAACATGGGTATCTTGAAGTCATTAACAAATATTCCGGATTGTTCACATACGAAACAGAAGTTAATGATGGCTTCACCATTAACACATCATTTTTAGTTGGTTCGATTTTCTCCTAAGTTCATTCCATCGTCGAATCTTGTTGCTTTCCAGGGAGAATATCGTGACCCGAGGGCCTATGCTCGAGTTTTCGTTCGTATGCGAATCACCCTCCTGACCGTTCATAATGCACTGCTGGTATGTTTGAACATTCTGCCGTCCTCGTACACGAGATTCGTATACGAAAATCTACTCGAGTGTTGGCAGGCGGCCGAATTGGGAATTTCGCATACGAGAATCCGTAGAAACCGAAGCTATGGAGCAAGATTTCAACAATTACATGCCTATAATTATATATTTTTTAAGTTCTAAATAATGTTAAATATAAACTCGCCACTAATTAACTTAAGTATTAAAAATGTAAGTTAGCTCATTTGCAACAGTATGTTTATTTTACGAAAAAAATTTTACACACTCTTAATTACTAAATAATACTGTATTTGTTAATTATGAATAAGCTATCTTAAAATTAATATACTAACATTTTTTTAGTTACAGCCACTCACATTTCATGTTATATGAGTCACACTGAAACATACAAATTTGTGTCTTCAAAAACTCAGTAAGTTACAAAAGAAAATGCACTAACATACAGGCAGCACAATAAAAAAGAAAAAAACATGTTATAAAGAGTGGGTAATTGATCGTAGGAAAATGTAACTGTGTGCTAAATTCCATTGCTGTATCTACATACAGAGGATTTTTTTACATTAATTGTGTATTCATAAACGTTTTGTTATTCGTCTGTCTGTGAACAGTTGTAACAATGTAACATAAAATTTAAACATAAACTGTTGAATCATATAAAGTTCAACAAGCCAAGATGTTTTGAAAAATGGTATAGTACCAGATAATTTTTTTTTTAATTTTCTTTGCTGATTATATACAAACCCGAGAGTAAAGTTCTCGTAATGTTTTATAATTATGACGGCTGTAAAACAATTAATACGGGTGGTTCATTTTATTTGAGTAAAATACTGAGACAAAAAAATTCTACAGGTTAGCAGTTGGTAGGTACTTGACCTCTTACATAAAATTCAACAAAATTTGCTCTAAATTAATTAAACTGCTTCAAATTAATTACACGAAATCATTAACATAACTACATTATTATAGGTTAAAACTATGTATCTCAAGCATTAATTTCTTGGAGCCTCGTTTCGTTAGCCTAACTCTAAAAGAACCTACCTAACAGGAAAGAATAACTCTTTATGTTCAAATATTTTATATGTTATTTATTTTAATAATTACATTTTGGTCTAAGAAAATGTGATATTAATTAATGTGATTTACCAGAGAAGTGCAGCTAAATATTTATGAGGCGTAATTCATATCCACCTACATTTGCGACATTAGTTCCTTCGTCTCTACAAACGGAAGAAACAGATTCGTTTTACTGCGTCTAAAACAGAAAATGACGTAAAATAAATTAATATTTCGTAGAGTTATTATTCTGGAATGAAATTATTAATACATTTATTGAAATAAAAAAATTTAAAGAACGAGGAGTTTCGAGCCCGGATAGTTTGGGTAAAAAAAAGCAAGCGTACTACCATTGCGCTACGAATACTATACTTTACAGTGTCCAAAAGTATTATATTTATTGTATGTATGGCGCGAAATCCTGTTTTTCAATTATTACGATATTTCTTTTGTGTTTGATCGATTTAGTTACACTGACATTGTTTCTGCTAATATTAAGATTCTGTTATCATGTTGATTAGCATTTTAAATCCCTTAGTTATCACAGAAACTCATATTTTGTAAGTCGAGATAGACATTCGAATAGCCGCCATCTTGTCGACGAATGGTGCTCACTCTGTACACTTTTTCGTATACGAGTTCGAGACAGTGGAGCATGCATCTTTTCAACTAGACCAGAGGGTCTATGATCGAGTTTTCGTTCGTATGCGAATCGCCCGCCTGACCGCTCGAAATGTGTTGTTGGTATGCTTGAACATTCTGCCGTCCTCGTACACGAGATTCGTATACGAAAATCTACTCGAGTGGTGGCAGGCGGTCGAATTGGGGATTTCGAATACGAGAAGTCATAAAAACCGAAGCTATGGAGCAAGATTTCAACAATTATATGCATATATATATATAATGTATATGTATATATATTTAAGTTCCCAATAATGTTTAAATAGAAACTCGCCACTAATTAAGTTAAGTGTTAAATATGTTTGTAAGAAAGCTCTTTGCAATAATATATTTATTTTACGAAAAAAATTACACACTCTTAATCATAAAATAATACTGTTTGTATTAATTCTGAATAAGCTATTATAAATTTAATATACTAACATTTATTTGTTAAAGCTACTCACATTGCATTTTATGAGTCGCAAAATTTTGCTATTGACTTAAACATACAAATTTGTGCCTTCAAAGAACTCAGTAAATTATTAACAAAATTGCACTAAGATACAGGCAGCACAGTAAAAAAGAAAAAAAACCTTATGTAAAGAGTGGGCAGTTGATCGTAGGAAAAGATAACTGTGTGCTAGGTTCCATTAGTGTATCTATATACAGAGTTTTTTTTACATTATTTGTGTATTCATATACGTTTTGTTATTCGTCTGTGAACATTTGTAACAGTGTAAAATAAAATTTAAATATTCGCTGTTGAATCACATTAAGTTCAACAAGCAACAATGTTATGAAAAATTGTGTGGTATCAGACAGTTTAGTTACTTTAGAATTTCTTTGCTCATTATATACAAACCCGAGGATAAATTTCTCGTAATATTTTATAATTGTGATGGCTGTTAAACAATTAATGCGGGTGATTAATTTTATTTGAGTAAAATACTGAGACAAAAAAAATTCTACATGTTAAAAGTAGGTACTTGGCCTCTTACATAAAATTCAACAAAATTAACTCTAAATTTTATTAAAGTTGCCTCAAATTAATTACGTGAAATTATTAACATAACTATATTATAGGTTAAAACCATGTAACTTAAGCCTTAGTTTCTTGAAGTCTTCGTTTCGTTAGTCTTGTACCCTAAAAGTGTTCTTTATTTAACCCATCTAACAGGAAAAACTAACTCTTTATGTTCAAATGTATGTTATTTATTTTAAAAGTTACATTTTGGTCTTAAGAAAATGAGATATTTACTAATGCCATTTATCGGAGAAGCGCAAATAAGTATTTATATGTGCCTACATTTGTGTCATTAGTTGCTTCGTCTATACAAACGGAAGATACAGACTCGTATCATTGTGTCTAAAATAGAAAATTACGTAAAATAAATTAATATTTCGTAGAGTTATTTTTCTAGCATGAAATTATTAATGCATTTATTGAAATAAAAAAAAATATTCATCTACGGCGAGTTTCGATCCCGAATTCTTTCATTAGGAAGCAAGCACGCTGCCATAGCACTACGAGTAATATACGAAACGAAGTCCAAAAATATGATATTTATTGTATGTAAGGTGCAAAATCCTGTTTTTCGATTATTACGACATTTCCTTTTGTGTTTGGTCGAGTAAGTCACGCTAACATAGTTTCTGCTAATATTAAGATTATTCTATCATGCTCATTAACATTTTAAATCCCCTATTTTTCACAGAAACTCATATTGTAAGTCGAGATAAAAATTCGAATACCCGCCATCTTGTCGACCAACGGTGCTCACTTAGTACACTTACTTCGCATACGAGTTCAAGACAGTGAAGCATACCTCTTTTAAGCTAGACTAATTCGCATGCGAATCTGACCATTTGAAACAGGTCGTACACGAGCGCTCGAGTTGTATTTTCCATAGGGCTTATGCTCACAAAGTTATAAGTTTTAATATTCTCCATTACACATATTTAATTAATTTGCCTGAGCTCTGTGATCGTCTCGAGACGTTCACGCCCGCCCGCACCCCTCCTCCACTATGCCTAAGCCCACTTGACACCTTACCGGCCATAGGTGTAGTGTGATCCAACGAGCTATATAGTTAACATAGAGGGGCGGAAACGCTTCCAAAGTGAAGCCCAATTGAACGGCTGTTTTTACCCCAGAAAATATGGCGAGCAGCAGTGTGGCCAACATTATGTTAAAAATCCGTCATCATGTTCGCATAAAATCCGTTACTTTATATCTTCACTATATTCCCGCTAAACACAGGAAAAAATGCCAATAATTATTGCAATATATTATACTATAATAATGTTTAAATTAGCATAATCGCTCTCGTCTCTCGACCGGAAATAAGAGTCAGGCATTTTATCTAGAGTCAAAATACCACGTTCAATTGGGCTTCACCTCAGAGCCTTGGAGATTGCTGTTTCCGCCCCTCTATGTTTACTATATAATAGCTCGTTGGTGTGATCATTCTCTGTCTCTCTAGCACACACGCATCCAGCAGCCTCCACGCGAATGGATTAAATGGTTTTTAATTTGCTCAATCTGAACAAATTTTTTAGAAAATAATGTGATGTTATTGAAAATAATAAAATATATGTGTTAGCCTCTTTCAAAAATATAATTTTTTTTCCGCAATTGTTAACCTTGACAAATTAAATTACACAAAAAAACCGTATTTTGGAAGCACTTTTGTAATTTATGGTGGTTAGAAATATGATGGACTCTGATATTAATGAGCAAGGTAAAATTAATCATAGTTATGTTTAAACAGAAAAAAATACTGAAGAATCTTCTTACATTTTTTGTTGTACTGTAATTAGTTTCATGAAAATTTTGTTTTGGTCTGACTACGATATGTAGGGTAGAATGGAGGGGTCGTGTGCAGTTAAGACGAGCAAGGTAGAAATATATGTTCTGTATATTAGTTATACATTGTCGGTTAATGTAAGTAGGTTTGTATAATTTTTTACGTATGGAATTGTTAAGAATGGATAGGGTGAGAGAGAGTTTTTAGTTAACGACCAACATCGAAGTCTTTAGCGCTGGAAGAATGGTTAGATTTTAGTCTGACTGTGAGGTAGGAACTTGAAAGGAAAAAAGACGTATTAGAACTGTAATACATATGGAAGAAACTCTTAAAGATATGAAATATTGAAATTGGTTTCAATTTACATACTATGTATAAAAGTGAATGAATAAAAGACCTGCAGCTTTACACATAATCATTTTTACTCTCGCTTACTAGTATAATGTATTTTACATAGGCCTACACGTTGCGCATCGTATATGATGTATGTTAATGGTGAAAAATAATCGTCTATACTGGACGAGATCTTCCATCTTGAATGATAAAAACTGTAACTAATGGAACCTTACCCTAAGAAGAATGTTACAAGATGTACCGTAACCTTCTACAGATATGTCCTTCGGTACGAGGCGAGATGTATTTTCATAAAGTAAACCGTAGACGTAATTTAAGGTGAGAAAAATTTATTATTATGGTATGCATGAAGTGACAAAATACAGAGTCAAGACACGAACTACAAAGGGTTCCTATCCTTTATCTATCATACGATATTTTTTGTGCTAGCAAAGAAATGTGAAATGTATATATGAATACACTTGAAAATAAAACATGAAATTTGGTAACAAACATGTTTGCAGGACTAGATATAAGATAAAGGATACAACTTGTATTATTAACTGAAGTAAGTATACGAATAGCAGTAGTCAGGAGAGGTGATATTTCAATAGTGAAGCGGTGACATCACTTCCAGTGAAGATGTAAAATATTCGTATGTGTTCTTACTGCAAGTACGTATTTATGGAAAAAAATTATCAGTATGTGTGCCTGAAATCGGATGACTTTAAAGTATTATTTGTAGTATGCACCAGTGAGAAAACTAGGATATTTAGATTGAACAAATCAGTAACTTGAAACGTCATACGGGTTAATATTTGATAACGTCTCTTCAGTGTAGTTATAAGTCGAAATTTAAGGAAATCGTAACCGTTACGTAGTTACGGATTAACATCGTGAGAATCGACGTCAAAACCTTCTAAACACCAGTGCAACTAGTGCTACATGACATTTTCGTGTGAATATGCTGTGTGGAGACAAGGAATAAGTAAATGTAATACAAACTAGTGTCGTACAGCATATTGCTGTTGTAAGAGCTGTAGACTGTATGGACGTATAGCAAATAAGTACGGGTCACGATATTCTCACTGGAAAGCAGCAAGATTCGATGATGGAATGAACTTAGGAGAAAATCGAACCAACTAAAAATGATGTGTTAATGGTGAAGCCATCATTAACTTCTGTTTCGTATATGAACAGCCCTGAATATTTGTTAATGACTTCGAGATACCCATGTTGATTCTCTGGCATGACTTACAGTACATGTTGACACATGTTAGGGTAGGTGGTATGAGACGAAAAACATGTATGAATAAGGACTCTTTGGTTTATTTTATGCTAAGGGTGTTAGAAGTGCGGGCGCGAGTTCAGGTGTATTAATACCTCTATCAGTCAATAAAAATATGGTAAGATGATTACGACGAACGTGTTAAAAGTTGGGAAGCTAAACGTCTATGGTTGTACATGTTACACATATTTATAGTAAAAATGTTATTGTACTGAAGTGGTTGGCTTTCTGAAGTAGTCCGAAGACATATATTGAAATGAACTCAGCAAGGACTTACGTACATTTCATCATAGTATAAAAGAAAATTCGGTTCGATAACCTTGAGAACAGTTGAAAAATCACTGAGTTAAGAAATAAAATGTATGGTTGGAGTGTTATTGCACTAAACCGGTACCGTATTAAAACACACATTATAGGAAAGCGAACAGAACGAAGCACGTACCACTGTATGACATTTATTAAATTGTATGAATACGAGAAATGTTTGTCAGGTTATATGCGACGTAACTTGCCTATGACCAGAACTCACTTCGGAAATAAAAAATAGAACAAGATATTTTTAATATTTCCTTTAACTAGTGGGGCTGGTAGCAGTGAATCAGAATTTTATTAACATCAGTGAGTAAGTTATGATGAGATGTTAGCTCGTGTTGAACAACTTCGACTAGCACTGCGGTAGCTTCACCTCTGTTGGTGATATCTTCGCCGGTGATAACTACCACTACCGTCATGACAATGACTATGATGGCGCATGGGACTTCCTTGACAAAACTAGCAATATATGTGACTGAGTCAACGAAGCATGGGTGATGCTTCTGTTACGAGGCCTTAGTTTGCATTTTGACGACATGAAGTTGATGAGAACACTAAACTAGGGTTTACTGTTGCTTAATCAGACAATATATGGACATGACTGTGATTATTTTAAAATGAAGACCGAATATTTACTCAAGGGATGCGGTGTTTTTTTATACAAGTAGTTGATTATAGATTATATGTCAATAAATATAATGACTCGGGGAACAAGAGATTGTATTTAACTTGTGAGTTTGACGAGAGTAAATATTACGATTTAAATGTTTGTTTTGGTCTCTAAAGGTAAATATAGAATAAAAATTAGTAATAAATGAATCTGAAGTAGCTGATCTAGTATGGAAGCAGGCCAGTCATATGAGATTGGATGATGGTATTTGCATGACTCCGAAATGTCGTGTTAATGTAACTGTCCGCTAAGCAGAGAGAAAGTCATATCTGCGTATATGTACTGTAGAAGAGTGTGATGATCACTTCGAACAGGCTCTGACAGGACTGTTGAAGAGTGAGGGTAGAATTTTAGGGGGAGGGGAGGGCATTTGTTGAGGGGTAGTGTTGGTCGGTGCGGAGGTGTAGGGGTGGTGTGTTAAGCAAAACTAGTATGAATATAAAATTATATATCAGTTTCTACGATGTAGTTTAGTACACGATAATTGAAAGTAGTCAAAGAGTCTTAGATATGTAACTGACCAGAAAACTGTATTATTTTTTTTACTTATTGACTGATTTTATAAGGAATTGAAAGAAATTTAGCTAATTTGGTAGGAGTGTGAGTGTAGACGATGAAGTTCTGTAGGAGATAAACTCAGTGTAGTTATAATAAAAAATAGTCATAAAAAAATTTTAATAATTGATTGATTGATTCTATTGGGAATCGATCGAATATAGCTAAGAAAGAAGATATGTTTAAGGGGTACTGATCCCTGCCACCTTTGATTTATCTGTTTCTTCTCGATAACTTCTGTTCCAGCCGATGTATCAAAATTGTTGTCACGACAGGGCATAAATACAAACTTAATCGATTTTCTGTAATTGCTGGAACCATAATATATTCAATATTTTGCAAAGGGAAACAGCTGAAAAGGAAAAATTGCTTTATTTACGGGAGCGACTACAGAGGCCACAACATTAACAGAAACAATGTCATATGGATTCCAAAAAGTGAATGAAACAGTAAACTGTGACTTGTCAGCATGAAAAAAGTAAAACAATGTGTATATTCCCTGATTTATAAGAAAAACCGTAAAACCTATTTGTCAGGGATCAATCCCCCTTAAGTAGTATTCATTAATAACATTTAAATAAAGTTTTGAAATTATTATTACGATACTCAAAAAATTGATTAATTTTGAAATTGAAGAACTATATGTAATCTCAATCGATGGTCGTTACTTCTCAGAGTCATCTAGCTGATATGTGAAGACATAGATGTCATACTGTTTTAGTGAGAATTATAAAGTAAATAAATTTATTAGACGAAGGATAAGAAAGAGGTGGTAAAGTTGGAAGAGGGGGGTAGTGGAGGTGTAGTAGTTTGAGTGGGTTACAACACGAGTGTCAGTGGGAGGGGTAAAGTAGGAGGGTGAAATTCATCACGTGACTAACAGCCAATTAAAGTACTTGCTGAGAAGGGTAGGGGAGTTGAAGGGTTAATAGGGTAGGGAGTATGGTGACTTAATATATGCATGTAAAACGTGGTGGTGGGAGTCAGTGGGTTGATGGATCTCGTCCAGGTAAGATGTGTCGGTAGATGTTTTAATTAAATAATTTTATGTAAAATTTTTTATCAAATATTATTTATTAAAAAGTTATAGCAACAAAATTATTTTATTAATTTTTTATTTGTTAAATATGTGCGGGTTTATAATGGAATGAGAAATCGAAAAATTTTCGGAAGCTTCGGGAGAAACCCCAAGATGGCGGCCGGAAACAAGATGGCATCCGGAAACACGATGGAGGTAATATTTTATCGGAATTTTTTTTAAATTTTTGAATTTTTTTTAAATTTTCGAAATTTTGAAAAATTTTGGTAATTTGACACTCAAGGTCAATCTCAAGGTCATGGTTAAAGGTCAAGGTTATCCAACATGGTGGCCGGGGCCGTGACGTTACAACATGGCGGGTTGTGCCTCACTCCGAATCCTAGCACTTAAAGGGAACTTTTATATACTACTTTTAGTAGTAGAGTATTAGGTATATTATTCACCGAAATGGAAAATTATTCACACAGGTTCTCTGTGAAAGGAATAAATGTACTACGGCTGTCCTACAAAATATGTGGAAAAACCTGGTGTGAGGAAGACACTAACGTAAATGTCAGTAATATAGCTACTAACATTTTGATGTATTTATTGTACTTAGGGTTTGCAATATATATATATATATATATATATATATATATATATATATATATATATATATTAATTAATTAATTACTTTATTTATTTATACATATACGCTGTTCACGATAAAAAGTAATTCACTAGTCACATATTTATATTTATCTCAACAAATTCATACTTAGTATTCCACAACTTGCATGTAATGTAGGCCTATACAATTTTCAGTTTACAAAATGTGTGTTTGAGGAAAAGGGTAACTATCATTAGTGGCGTATATTCAGATCTGATGCTATGTTGAATTTATCGATGAAATAAGTATAAGTATAGTTGTATACAGATTTTTATTCATTTTACGTTTCTTTTTCTTATCGTTCGAAGTGCTGATGTTACAGTGTTAGAACCCAAGCTTTTGGGTATATCGTCACAAACAGTGCTGACACAGTCACCGCCGTAAGTAGCCAACCTGTGGAGAGTAAAGCCGTGACAGGAAAAGGAGAAAGGAAGTAAAGGTTGTTTTTTAAGGCGAAAAGGAAAAAAAAATACTGTACCTTGTGGGTTTGTATGCATATTTATCCCCCCCCCCCCCCCCCC
>PNEQ01116553.1:148336-179999 GCA_003012365.1 Medauroidea extradentata | reverse complement strand
GTAGGCTCCAAGTTCATGCCTGAAATTCTTGTTTGGCTAATCAGTCGATCCGATAAGAACAGAGGCATAAGAGTAGTCTTTTGCCAATGCTGAACGATAGTGGTGTTCGTCAGAACAATACGAGTTTCGTTTTTTACTTTGGTTGTAATATATTACAGGAATCCTCTTTGTTAAAGAAAAAAAGCCCAACATTCACTCATTACTCTTTTTAAATAAAAAAGTAGGAAGT
This sequence comes from Medauroidea extradentata, assembly GCA_003012365.1. NCBI lineage: Eukaryota > Metazoa > Arthropoda > Insecta > Phasmatodea > Phasmatidae > Medauroidea > Medauroidea extradentata. Next base: position 179,770 of record PNEQ01116553.1, on the reverse strand, counting down.
CCAGGGGTCGGTGCACGGGAAAGTTTTATTAATGTAAAATTGGGCTACTTTAAATGTGTTACTATTTGAAATGATGTCTATACTAACACGTAGATCTTTGATGAATCATTATCTCCATCTAACTGTATGCTAACAATTTAACTGTCCTTGTGAAAACGTGATTGTTTATTAATTTTGTTCAGTAATCGAGGACTGAGATAAATTTTACTTTTAATTTTATTCTGGTTGCAGGAGCGGTGTGATAAATTCTTCGACTCAATGAAAGAAGCTGGCGTAAGGGAGTGAGAACTTGTTATATAACATAGAGATATCACCAAATATTGTACCACATATATTTCAGTTATTATTGATGCAGAGTGGTTGGCTCGCAGTCATGGCCATTGCTACACTGCGAAAAGTTGCGTAGCATGCATAATTCGGAAGCGTACAAATAAAGTGTTGGATGTATAGGCTCGAAATAAATGTTTTAGCATGTGCGAGTATAGAAAGAAGAGGGGGCTGGAACCTCACCATATCAACTGCTTCAAAATATGGATGGTCCATCGGCTACAATGGAAATGGATATGATTGTTGAATCGTTTCAGATGAGCATGCAGGCCTACAGTAGCACACAGTTATTGGTGACAGCGATTCAAGTGTACTTTTCAGCTTAAAGAAATCTGTTCCATACTCAAAGTTTATCACCAAAGTTGAACGTAACAACCACGTTATAAAGAATTACACATAACCTCTTTACGCTCTTCAAAAGGCTTCAGTAGTTACCAAGAAAATTTTTTCACAGACTACAATCACATTTTGAAAAATACTGCTCGGGGAGCAATCAGTCATAACTATACAACTGCAGATGTTGCAGCATTGAAAGAAGATAATAAATGAATCACTTCGCGTATTTGGTAACCACGCTGGTTGCTAGCCATACTTTTGCTCTAATTGTTTAGAAACAGCTGATCTCGGAGAAGAGCTGCAATATGCATACGAGAAGGCTAGAGTATTCTTACAACCACTCATAAGCAAAAGTTTTCAACTAATTAGTAACTGTACAAGCAATGTAGTAATAAACTTCGTGTAACTTGTTGCTCTAAATTATGTGGGGGAGGGGATGACAAGTGAACAGGAAAAAATGGGCATCGTACGCTGTCAGAACAAAAGTTGCAGCTCTTGATTTCCAGCTGGGACCCTCTTGGCGATACACAACAATGAGATCTTTTGCCAAAAGAAATCCAGCCTCTGTCGTGAAGTCATATCAGCGACGGGAGAGGTCTAGAGCATAATGTAGAAAATTTATGTTGTAAGACAAACAGGAAAGTAAACAACACATGCTTTCTGCTATATGATTCTACTCGTCCATTGATGAAAAAAAAATTTAAAAATCAAATGAATGTCTTCGAGATAATGGCAATCTTTGTCATCAATTGGATATTGATGACAATGAAAAGGAAGGTAAAAAAAAAGAAAAACGAAATGAATTGGATTTAAGTGACGAAGAGAGAAAATCAAGAGGACAAACAGAAAATGAAAAATGGTTCTCTGCTCAAAGGACAGGTAAAATAGTTCAAACTTCGTACATGCGTACAACTACAATATGAGGTCAAAATGGACTTCAGTAGTAAAAAAGTTGCTGTACGAAAGCTATCGTTCCCAAGTCATGAAATATGGACGCAATCACGAACACATTGCAAGAAAGAGTTTCGACGAAAAAACTGGTCTAGTTGTCAAGCACTGTGTATTGTTTGTCCAAAAAAAGTATGGGTTTTTGGGTGCTACTCCTGATAGGGTAATCGGAGACGACACAATACTTGAAATCAAGTGCCCGGCATCTGCCAAAAACATGACTATTCCTGAAGCCTCAGTCAAGTTAAAAATAATTTTTGCATATATCCGAAAACGAACAAGCTAAAACTGAACCGCAATTTCTACTTCCAGATACAGGGGCAACTCCAAATCACTGAGAGAAGAAGGTTTTGTTTTATAGTTTGGACATAAAGACCTACATATTGAAGAAATAGAGAGAAGACAAAAATGATTTTAAAGTTGAGGTTTTGTTATGAAGACGTCATACTTCCAGAGCTTATCGACCCTAGAATGACTAATTCATCGCTGATACGGGAACCTGACAAATCTTAATACACTTTTAACTTTTTTACGTTGTCGGGGAAATCTCCTTCATTAGTGTTATAACGAGGCAGTCACTCACTACACTTTCGCTACGGAACCAGTCACTTTTATTCAGTGGTATAATGAAAGACGTATCCAAGTTTTGTAACACCCAAGAAAGCATAGTAAACTTAATGACCAACGATCACTTTACCGTAGATCACTATAACATATTTCTTAAAGTGTATATACAATATAATTTTTAACATTCTGCGGGACACATAATTTATTTGTGGAAAATGTTTTGAAAGACGTAATTACTATTACGGTATTGAATAACTGTTCACTTATTTTCACTTTGTTAGTGTACAAATGTCTCATACGTTGTTGCTGTACCTTGTGACTAGTATATAGCTCCGGAACTGAAATACACACAAATATGTCGGGATCATGTAGACACATGTACATGTAAATATTATTCTGTATAAACTATTGCTGAATAAGAAACAGTGTTGTGAAGGCTTAATTTCCCTTGTTCAGTTCTGAATTCCGCCACCACACAGCATAATGAAATCATTAACAGGAACCCATTTTTTCTCATATATATTCTCGTGCATAAGTGAAAAGAGTATTTGGTTCCTTTACTGAAAAACCAATTTACGTTTTCACGTATTTCAACAAGGAGCTTTGGACATTTCATTACATTTTTAAAGACTAGTTCCGTCCATCTTCCTAAATTATTGAGAAATATGAAAACAAATTCTATGTAATTAACAGTACTCCGAGGTTTCGATGAAGTTGCAGTTATTACAGGTACGAGACCATGTACATATTCTTTGCTAATAATAATTATTCACATTTGCTTTGTTGCCTAGCAATATGTTCATTGCACGATACTGATACCCGAATATTGATTTAGGAAAAATGTGTTTTTTTTTTTTGCGGAACATAATTCATTTTTACCATTTACATTGCTGTATTCGCATATTGCATACATTTCAGGGGTGGTATGGTGGGAAAAAGAATTGCAGGGGAGAGGGATTTTCAGTAGTAGGGTTAATTTCCTAAATACGGCTATAAATACTTAAAATGTGTGAGAATGTAGTAATAAATCCGACTTTTACGAACTACATTCAAAAGGGGCCACAAAACGGTGCCTGCAAAGACTATAGATAGATATATTGTATAGTTCGATTTCAAAAGCCCAGTTTGCGTGTGTTCATCCCATGCAAAATGTAACTCGTACATTGACACAGTACATTATTTCTTTAAATAAATAAATTTGGTCAAGTAATACATATACATAAGTGACAACTAGCATCTGCAAGAGAAATATTTATTCCTGCGAGTCAGAAGCAAATTTGAGACGTATGTGAGACGTATGTAATCGCCCGGAGTAGTGACGTTACCTCTGTAGAAAACGAAGCGCAAATTGCTTCGTGAAGCAACTTATTTTCAGAGGTACAGACTAAATTCTCAAGGGCTCAGGTCCAACTTAGATAGCCTACAGCATTCCTGATTTACATTCTCCGCGGTTTCCTGAGTTACCACCAGGTGAAAGCTTGGATGATACTTACTAACAACCGTGTCTGAATAAAGGTAGCATAGTTGGTTTAGTTGTCAAGTGTTTCTGTCTATACGTACCACGCTGTTATACAAATGTAACACCCAGCCTTAAGTATTTTCAAGCAGTACCATATATCATTACAAGAGAGAGATGGGAAGGATGCTTGTGACCTTGGAAGCACACCAGAGGTCGATTATCGCATTAACACTGTCATTTGAGCGAAGGAAAAAATGGGGGCGGACGGGAATCCTCTATCGCGACACCTTACCTGTTAATAACTTATTTATCTGTTTCCAACAAAAGTATTTGACGTATTCAAAATCTATAAATTGCGTTGAATTGGTCTAACTCATGGCCATGTTCTTTTAAGGCGACTTAATAAAAACATTGCATTTTAGACATTATTTTTAAAACATTAATTACCTAAATTGGTATGGTATTACGATGTAAAATGCCGTTTTCCGCTTTAAAATACGTTCATGATATACCGAGTTATTTCTGTAGAAAAATTTGCTCATTTTTGCAACTTTTTTGTGTTTTCTGCATTGAATAGAATACCCCTTAGTCATTTTTCTTCTTCTAGCTAGGTGTGCGCCTTGTGCTGCCCACCAGGTTAAAGTTTTCAGTACTGTTAACATTTTCGAGTGAATAATGAAGATTGACATTGTGAGAATGGATCAATTTTAGGAGGCATGCCGTTCCTGTATACTGGGTTAATATTGCTCGGTATTGTTAAAATTAGCGAACGGATAGTGAGTTGTAGGGGCATGGGTTAGATCTGTCCTAATGGTAGGGTGCACTGTCCTCCACGAATGGAGTGCACTTATTTGTGGTTGCATTTACTTTTCTTAAACTTATTGATTTTTTGTACATGGATAGAATATCCTTTTAAAAAATCGGTTGGGGTGCATGTCTTGTAGTTCAATATCAAGAAGACCGAATTCCAACACTTCCAAGGATTTTTAGTGTAATTAAACTCAGAATTATTACAAAACAGGCAAGTATTCCACAAACTAGCGTACAATATCGCCCTTAAAAGCAGCATGTATGCAACACTAGAGTCTCAAACAAGCAGTAACAGAATCAAAGAAGGGGACTGAGTACCACTGGGAGTCAGCGAAAGAAACAATGATGGGTGACGCCTAGCAGCCAGCATTAACAAGTTAGTCAACTTCAAGTAGTGGTCACCACCAGAAACAAGAAACATCCAGAGATGCTGTGACCGTGAGTCCAACTCATAAATTATTCCAATTTTTTATTTACTTTATGCGGTGTGCGATACTTCGGGATACGGCATTCAGCTCTGACAGGCCACCATTTTGTTTCCTTTGTATGGCGCATTGTCCTAGAAGAGTGCTGGTATCTTTTGTCTATCACAGACGCTAAAATAGATGCATGTCATTACCGGTATCAGACTTTGCAGCCGGGAGGTTTTATTGCTTTATATTCCACCTTACTTTCGGGATTTTCAGTGTAATAGTTTGTAGATAATCAATTAAGCTGTACGAAAGTGTCTCACCTATGTACTCATCATCTTAAAAACTAGATACCACCCCTTAATCCTATATACAAGCTCTTAAATACTGTCTTTAAATTATTTTGATCAGCAATTTTTTGTACCATAGACCTTATCGCACTGGCAATTTTAATGACTTGGAGTGTTTCATCATTTTGGCATGACTAAGTAATTGCAGCCTAAAGAAGGACAAACATTAAGTTCATGTTTATATAATAATTACTCTACTTGTGTAAGACTTTGTAAAGATATTTGATTAAAATACGTATTATGGAATACATTTTTTTATTACATACGTCCCTGGAAAATTTAGTTTTTATGTAAAATTTTGAAGTATTTTACTTAGTATTTAAGGTTATACAATAAATTTGATATTTTTAACACTTTTGAAATACATTATTGCTTTAAGTTTTAATTATTTTCTATTATGTAAACTGTTTTAATATATTTTTAAAATGTTTCTCATATGAATAACATTTTAAGAGTTTTTCTTGTGCATACTTTACAGTATTGTTCTTTTTTATTTCACTTTTTTTTTCAGTATTACATTTTCAGTTTCAGTAACACTTCATTGTATACCCATACAAACTGTAGTTCACTATTTCCGTCTATTTTCACTTCCACTTGCCAAAATCGCTTTTATTTTTGGTTTGAATTATCTCCCCGCAAAGCAAAAATTAATTTTATTCACTTAAAATCTTACACACACTGAACATTTAACCACCGTGCATCATAACAATCCAATGACTTTAAAATAAAGAGTTCTCGTCTTAACGGGAAAAAAATACACGACTATCGTAAAACACGAACGTTTTCAACGAATAATGGATGTATTTGAATACTTTTATTTTCAAGTGTAAATGGCTATAAGGTAGCAAACTACCTGTCCATTCCTACGGTACCATTGAAAGTTTTGTACAAATGTTAATTATGTATGCTATTTTATATACATGTTTCTTTCTCAGACAGCAAGTTATATTACCTGCTTTAAATAGCACAATTTTCATTTAAGGCCTTCTTTACTTCTATTGTAAACAGTCAAATTGTTGATGTTAAGGTACTTGCTTTTAAGCAGATGTGTTTAATTCTGTAGTAATTTTTTAGAATCTGGGAAAATGATTTAATTAGTTATATTTAACGACGTATTCTTAGTAAGTGGTTGAAAGGGTCCCCAAAATCTTTAGTATATATTTAAGTTAAAAAGTGCTACTTTATATCAAGAAAATAATTGATAATTTATTTTAAAATTTCTTCTAGAACTCTTCATTAGCTCCGTGAACCCAGAGCCTCATCAGCTCTCACACTTGGACAATCGCTCATAGGCACACTAATAAAAATTCCCACGAACTGTATGTAGGAGAAGTAATCTGCTAGTTTTCTATAAGGCAGCTGTTCCAGTCGAGACTTCAAAACTTTATGCATTAGTGGTCAAATGACTATTATAACCGTCTGTTACATACAGTCCTTGTGCTAGACTAATTGTTGGTATAATTTGGGGGACCAAACGAAACTTACACAAGACTTGATAATTGGGTCATGAGGAACATAAAAATGAGTGATAGACGTCTCAATACGGTAGCTTTTAAAAAAAGACAGCTATTCAGAATGACTGCCGACAGTGAATCATTCAAAGTCGTATTATCCAGCTATAGTTGATCAAATTCGAACGAATTTCTTAAACTAAACAGCGTAATGAAATTTTTAATTTCGCTCTTCAACTAATTTTTTGTAACTATAATAGTTTTTCAGAAATTTGAATAAATGATTATATTTGGATAGCATTACACTGGTGTCATAATAGTTAAAAAACATTATTTCACAAACAATTACATATAACAAATAAGGCAAATAAAATAAATTAAAATTTACAGCAATTTTCATAGCTTAAAAAATATGGAATTATTAGTGGTAACGTGAAATTCGCGAATTCAATGGGCTCTCAGCTAGACTCAATAATCATGTGTATATTCCAGCTCGTGTTATCCGTTCATTCGCTGTCAAACATGTGAGTAATCATTGACAGACTGTAACAAGTAAAGCGTATTTCGTTTCATGATTTATTCCAAATTCGTTATTGGCTGAGAATTTTCAAGGACATATCTGGTAATCTGTGATCCAATCGTATAGTGACAAAAATGCACATGCGTTTGAATTGAAGTTTATCACGAAACGAATCCACGAATATTACGTACCTCTACTTATAAATAATTTTGAATTATTTTTGACTGCATAGTTTTTCGGTATTACAGACAAAGTAGAATGATGTACTTTGATTGTTACTTTACGTTCATGTATTTTTTATATAATTTTACTTGCTTAAGTGTGTCCTGAACTATGTTTTGTGTTAACTACGTAACTTTCTGTTTTTTTTTTAAGGAAACCAAATTATTAACAACAATCTTTCTGTCGATAAGTTGAAATTTTAAACAAACTGTGACAAGTACAGATACAATGTGTGAAGTGACTAAAATGTGTAAACTTGAAACTGAAAAATATATAACACGTGGTTGCGAATCCTTAAAAAGAGACTTGACTTGCTTATGTGATCAGCAGTCATGGATGACAATTTACGATGCTTGATGCTTCCAAGATAAAGAATTTTGAACCTATATTACGATTAACGACTGAATCGGATTACATTTGAAACATTTACTACACTCTAAAAAAAAATTGTAAAATTTACAAGGATATTCTTTGTACTTTTACAAATCCTTGTAAAAGTACAAAGAACACCCTTGTAAAATCATAAGTTTATGAAGTTACAAAGGTAAACTTTGTAATACTACAAAGGAACTCCTTGTACCCATACCGACAGTTCCTGCACTGTAAATTATTTTGTAAAATATGACAAGGCACTTCTTCGTAGTCGTACAAACTTTTGTAAATGTTGAAAATATTTCTTGTAAAATTATTAGTTTATAATGTTAAAAGGATTTTGTTTGCAAAAAAATAATTAGAAAAAAAAATGTGTGGTAGCCTACAAAAATCGTAAGTTAGCCGGAAATTACTTATGCAAAGTTCACAACCTCTGAAAAGTATTTTTCTGAAATAAAGTGAATATTTATATTAATTGTGTACTTTAAAAGGAAGAATTATTACTGAACTTTACATAGAATGTATACAAATAAATATAGATCAAATAAAGTGTAAGTCATGGTGGTCTAGGGGTAAGCTGCGTAGATTCTAAGCGTGGGGTTAGTGATTCGAAACTTGGCACCTCCCGAGATTTTTTTTTTTTTTCAAAATAATCTCTTGTATACGTCCTTTATTCAAAATTTATTTGATAAATAAGTTCAGTGTTATTTATGAAGTACAACGAACATTTAAATTTATTATTTTCCTTATTTCAAATACAGCTACAAGGCTAGTCCTTGTAATTTTACAAAGCTATACTTTGTATTTTATTACAAGGATAACAGTTGTAGTTTTACAAGGAATTTCATTGGCAACTTGGTTTCCAAGGCTTTTCTTTGAAAAAGTACAAATATTTTTTTATAGTGTACCGCAGAGCTCGTAGAGCTACTTTCACACTTAATAAGAGTGTGTGGTAGATAAATAAACGCTGTAAACATCAATTGATTTTCTACGCTTTTTTCGAAACCAATATGGATAACATACTCCATGACGATTCCAGATAACGGTGTTTTTCAACTTTATTGGTAAATATTTATCCAAAATCACTCATTCGTTACGCGTGATCTCTTGCGCCGCAGTTAAATGCACGAGGTTCCGGCGTCAGGATTGTGCCTCAAAAGTTCGTTACACTGGAAACAAATTTGTTTAAAACTTTCGGAAAAATTTTGTCTACGATTGCAATTGTTTAATTTTCGCACATTGGCTTCAAGAAACCTAAAGTTATAGATTAATGTATTTAGCGTTGAATTATGTACCGCGATAAATCTCTTGATAATAATGTGACATGTCTAATGAACCCTCCACAGTTATAGAAATGTCACCGGATAGCAGTTCACAGAAAGTATTGTCACATCGTAAAAGCAGTACTGTCAAATATCGCACTTACCTCCCTGTATGTGTATTCTGCGAGAAGAGTTAAAATATCAAACAGGCTCAAGAACCAGAGAGAATTTTATTCAAGCTGTTGAACTGAGGGCACTGCGAAATAAAGACATTGAGTTACTGGATGAAAAAATGATAACAGTTACTATACGAGACATTGTTGCTGCGGAAGCCCACTACCGCAAATTCTGTAACAAATCTTTTACTTGGAAAATATATTCAAAGAAGTTCAGACTCTGATATGAAACGTGGATTACCAAAGAAATCCAATCGGACGAAGCCATAAATACGTTCGTAAGTAGCTTTCTCCGTGTCATAATAAGGGTCATGTTTTCGTACTCTTACTTTTTCCGTTTTTTTTCTAGTATACGGCAGCCATTTTGAATAACTCCGATTTTTAAAAGCTACCGTATTGAAATGTCTATCACTCATTTTTATGTTCCTCGTGGCACAATTATAAAGTCCTGTAAGTTTCGTTTGGTCCCACTAAATTATACCAAATCATACTATTTCGGCCTCTGGCAAAAGGACTAATATTGGCGTTTGAACATCGCCATGTGGAGCAAAACAGGTTGAAAATTGAATTTTTCTGCAAGTACTGCCATTCTTTCGCGAATGGGAAACATCGATATGGTTTATACAACACTGACGATCTCGTACGAGTGGGTGTGCTTCAGACATTTACTGTATGCATTAAGCTTTTAATAACTAAGCAACGGTCATATTATCTTTTTAATCAGTGTCTGCTGAGCACAATTTACTCCGCATATAGTTAATATTGAGCAAAAATATTTATAATATTTTTCTCCTTGGGTCCTTAGTTTGTAATCATTAAAAGTATTCCAATGCCTATTATTAATATGTTTTGTTGTTGTAACTAAACTTGTAACAAAATGCAGCATGGATTAAAATAAAATTCTGTATCAATATCAGAAATTTTTTTTTTTTTTTTTTTATTTTGTGTAAATGTTGTTTTTTACTCCATTCTGAATTAGAAAGTTGAATGGTTGTTGGTGGTTGCCATGATCACTGTCGAAGGCGGGATCGAAAGATCCAGTGACAACTAAAGTGTGGAAATCAGTGGTTCTCTCATTTGGGTATTTTCGTAGAAGCTATAGACTGAGGCAAGGATATTGTACGGTCATGCTTGGCCAATGCCGATAAAGCTAATATAAGAACAAGTCTATTGACAGAATCACTCACAGATTCTATAAAAAAGACCATGTGAATGTTATCACATTTTTCTCAGTCGAGCCTTGTTAAAGTTCATTTAATCTAGAAATCCATGACGTAAGAATCGTCTGATTTAACAGAGTTTCGTCAAAAGTGGGCCACCGCTGACACACTGTTGCGACATGTGGCTGGGGCTGAAGAATTGCGTTGTGATAATTTGCAGTTTTAGAAGACCTTGACGTAATTCTGGTTGCAATACTGAGACGCTTTTAGCGCGGCCACACTGGTGGTGTACCATTCCTGGACTGTTTTCTGTTCACTTGACGGGCCGCGTCTTAGTTGTGGTAGTACCATTTTAGGATGTACGTCGTCTAGTTACGGGTTCGTACTGTGTTGGGCAATCGTAGAAGTGAGGCTAGTCCGGAGAGCCCTCATAGAACTAATCACCAAGACTTCATAGTCAATACCGTCATTGTAGGGTGGAGATCCTGCCCCACCTTTTCCTTTATGAGTCATAGTAGGTTTTTAAAGTTAGTCGTTTATCAGTGTATCGCATCTTAGAGTTGGTTGAGGGAACATTTTATTAGTTAAATTTAAGTACTGCACAGGTTTAATAGTTTCATCGTTTTTTTTATAAGTAATGTAAATGTAAGCACCAGATTTAATTCTCTTGGTTAACTGAAGTCTATTGTTCAGGAACACCAGACCATGGCTCTTTTTAACGTCGACACATAGGTTCATGTAACTGTTCCTTTATTTTAAATTAATTGTAATGTCGGTTTTATTAATGTTAAGGTCTGAAATGTTTCTTTATGATCTAAACTAATGATTTAGGTAATTATTCAAACGTATTTGTACCGAATATGGCCCACTAATCGCCATTGTGTGGTAATACCGAGATCGATGTGGGATCGATACACACTGGTCTCTAGTATAAACATACACCATCCAAAAATATCTTTCTTACGTCATCCATGTGTTATGTTAGTAATGTAATTAATGACTTAGGCACACATCATTATTGAACCTTAAGCGGCCATATTTGGTACAAGTACCTTATTTATTAACTCAAAATGTAAGTAAGGTCCTATTTTTGTTGCATAACTCGTTATTACGTTTATAAAATGTTTTATAGACAGTAGAACGACGTTTCGGGGACTGGAATCTGTTCCCGTCATTAAGTGGAGACACACACATAGTTCAGGAATACGAGCGCGATCATGTGCAATCAGTCGCACTGAACCCTGTGTGTCTCCACCTGATGACGGGAACAGTTCCCGAAACATCGATCTACTATCTGGAAATATACTGTGTTCTGTTTCGTCTCATCGTTGTGTCGATTGTTATTTTTTCTGTTCGTGTCTGATAATTACTGTGCTTTTATTTCGCCTCATCGTTGTGTCGAATTTTATATTTTGCGGGTCGTATATTTCAACAGGTTTTTCCTTTGCCAAAGCAGACCTCGAACCCGGGTTTTCTGCCCTGGTGGTGTCTGCGTTTTTCTTTTGATTTCTGATTTTGATTCATTATTTAGTTTTCTTTGACAGTCACCTATATCGCAATGGAGTATGTCCAAGAAACTAAATCAAGTCTTGCGATCCCATTGCACTGTTCTTAAAAAGTTAAAATGCTAGGATGTTCATGATGTTCACGACAGACACATAGATACATTTAATTACGTAGTTAGCTAGTGAAAATGAAATATATAAATTCTTTTTAGTAGCTCTGGCACTAATCATAGAACACATTAAAAACGGTAACAATGTCATTTATCACAATACTAAGCTAAGACAGTTTACATATATGATAGATTTATTTATTGATATTTTTCTATTAAGATAAGAAAGTTAGGTTATTTCGAGTTTCAAATTCCAGCCATTTTTTATTTTAGCGTGTGAATTTTTGGAAAATTTCTATATATTTGCAAGGTTAATTTTTCCTCTCATTTAGAGAGTAAATTAATAATTATGTATTTGAAGTTTAAGTAAAGGAAGTCCTTTAATTAATACATAATTTCTGTTTTTCCAAGTTTCTAGTTTTAAGGTTGCAAAACTGAGGATTTTATTATTTAGAAATTATTTTATTACTAGTTAAAAGTAAGTATTCTATGGTTATTCCCTGAAGACCCTGTTCAGTATGCTGGGGTGATAGTTCCTATTGTGTTTACTTAACTACAGGAAAGGAAGATTACGGCGGTGCCCTGTGTGGGTAGACAGGCACCGTATGATAGGACGTGGGTCATACTAGACCAGAAGGGTTCTCTCCTCCTCCTCCTCTCTGTGGTAGCGACTGAAGTCTTCAACGCGGAGTTCCGTACCATTGAAAAATATGAGAGACATCGTTACGTTTGACTAGAACTTTCGGACGGAATGCAGTTTTCTGAAAACGGTTGTATATGCCGAGATGTTTGCTTTCGTCCCTCAGCGCACTTACTTTCCCATATTCGTCTGTTTTCCCGTGAAAGTTCTCGAGGTTCAGGGAGAATGTTTGGTGACGAGCCTAAATAATGTAGAGTGATGATAGTGAGGACATGAGGGCTGTGGACTGGAAGGTGTATCCCGTCCCCAACACCGTCTACTAAGCCAGTGCTACGAAGAGAAGTGGTGGTGCATGTGGTCCAATCGAAGACGTCGATACGGCATTGCTGAAGACACTGCCCTGTGGGACCCCTTCTCTCCCCCTGTGACGAGACGCCGGAGGTCGAGAGTAGCACTGTGGGAGTTACTGTTGTTACCTTTCCCGCAAATAACGGAGCCGAATCTACAAGGGTGATGCAGCACTAAGAGAATGGTCGTGGAAAAATTGTCGGTGATCGTTGCAGAAAATTTCTTCTACTTTGTTTCTCTGTATCGATCCTCGTAATTTTTTCAATTTTCTGTAGGGTAGGGTGTGTTATAAATTGTTATTCTCGTATGGTTTTGTTGTTTTGTTGAACTAAGTGTTAATTGTTGTGAGTTTATTTGTCAAATGTTGAATGGGATTATGCATTGACTATTATATGTTTTTTAACTGTATCTGTAGGCTGTGACATCGACAGTGTGATCTCGTGTGAAAGCGTAATAGAAAATGTTTTGACTGATGCTTGAAATGTTTTGTAAGGTTTAATGTTGGTGTGCGGAAGCAAGTGGCCTCGTCTTCCCAGAAGAGTATTCACGGATGGTCGTGGCTAGAATCCTGGATAAAACCATTCACTAAATACACCTTGCTGGAGGACTGAGCATCAGATTTAGGCGGAACCTCTACCTCGCTGTTACTCAGGGAGGCAACATCACCGTCGTCAGAATCTTGTGAAGTTGACCCATGTCCCGGCACACACAGTTATTGTTTTTCATGTTTAATAATTGTTGTCAGTTTTAATCTGTAGTGCGCAAGTAGATATACATATAATTAATGTTTTCAGAATGTTTTGTAATTTATTATCAATAAATGACGACATATATTGTGAGATCATAGTGTTCTGGACTTGAGGGTTTTTTTTCGAGTTATATTTGTTTGTATATTTAGGTATTACGGTTTCTTCTGACCCTGTGATGTGTAACATTATACACATAAATTGATGGCACATTAAAAATTATGCCAGCATTCAAAAATTCAGTAGTTGTTCAGCGTTTCTTGTTAGGTCGCAAGCAGTTAGTAGTAGACCTACGCGGTGGGGGATTAAACGGTGGAATATTTTTGAACTTTATTTATCTCAGTCGAATCGCGTTGACGTTTGTTTATTTAATCTAGGAATCCAGGATGTGGGAATCGTCTGTTGAAATAGTCTCGTCAAAACTGGGCCACTGCTGACCGATTGTTGCGGTAGGTGACAGGGGAAGAAAACCAGCTGTCGTTGTAGTGATAATTTGTAGTTTTGGAAGCCCTTGACATAATTTTGGTTTCGAAACTGGGACGCTTCCAGCTTAGTTACACTGGTGGTGTACCAATTCTGGACGGATTTCTGCTGACTGGACGGACTACGTATTAGGTGGGGTGATAACCATTTCAGGGTGTACGTACTGTGTCGGGCGATCGTAGCAGTGTGGCTATTCCTCATAGAGCTGATCACCAAAATTTCAAAGTCAGTATCGTCACTGTAGGGTGGAGTTTCTGCTCCACCTTTTCCTTTAAGAGTTATAGTAGGTCTTTAAACTTAGTCGTTTTTCAGTGTATCACGTATTAGAGTTGGTTGAGGAGACATTATTGGTCAAATTTAAGTGTTTGTACCAGATATTTTTTTCTTATTTTAGACGTAAATTGTGACTGATTCTTCCTCTTAGAAAATTGTTGTATCTCATATAGTTTTCGCGTAGTGAGTCGTAAACTTCAAAATTTGCACTTTACCATTTTATGTACACCACTAAAACCAACTGACTTACCGAACCGAAAAAATGCACTGTGTATAACAATGTTGTAGTCTATGATTTGATATATATATATATATATATATATATATATATATATATATATATATATATATATATATATATATATAGGGCCTATATATATATAAACAAAAATAAATAAATTTTTGTATTTTTAAATGTTTTTTAAATTTTTTAATTTTCAATTAAAAATTCAGCATTTTTTGTTAAATACAAAAATATTTTATTCTTTGTTTTATATGTGTCATTTCACAGCCTACAACATTGTTATACCCTGTAAATTTTTTCGGTTATGTAAGTCAGTTGATTTTAGTGGCGTACATAAAACCGTAAAGTGCAAATTTTGATGCTTACGACTTATTACGCGAAAACTATGAGTGATACAACAATTTCCTAAGAGGAAGATTTAGTCATAACTTATGTATAAAGTAAGAAAAAATATCTGGTACAAATATAAAAATAAAAAAAGATGTTGAAAACTGAGGTGAACCGCGCCCCTAACGTCAACACGTACGTTCGTGTAACAATTCCGTTGTTTAGAATTAATTCTAACATCAAATTTACTATTGGTACGTTCGCTTATGTTTCTTTATAAGTCAAAGTAAGGATTCAGATATTTGTCATATTTCATAACTCTAACTGTTGGTTTGATTGAATCCGAAGTTCCTATTTTTTGTATAATTCTTTATTACTGATACTAAATGTTGAAGTTTTTAGAATTCTTGCTTTTATTCTCGAGATCTTGTCCATTTTTTAATGAATAAGTTTTAGTTACATCCTTTCAGCCAAGAGATGTACAGTAAGTTTACTAGTGTTAAATAAGCATAATTTATACATATATGCTGACTGTAGAGGGAGATAACTTATACCCTTATTCCGAATAATTTGTGTAAACATTCTCGCAGCAGTCAGAATTTTCAGAGATTGTTTTTCTTTATTTATATTTTTCCAAGAGACTTTTGTGAGTTGTTGTTAGGAGTGTCGGCCCAACATCTATCTGTATTTGTTCCGTACTTTGATAGTTATAAATTAAATTTAATAGGGAAACTTTTCCAAGGCGATCAAAACGAGTATCTATAGACTTTACGAGTAGAAGCCACGGGGCAGGCTATCCCTGATTTCGATGAGCAAAGAATTTTTACAACCTAGGAAAGGGGCGATAAAGTTTTAAATTATGGTTCATATATGCTACGATACATTAATTTAGAGTTTATTAATGATTTACAGCAAAATTAGTTGTTTTACATTAAAATTTTAAAAATAATGTATAATTTAATCATAAACTTGGTTTCTAATTAGTCTAATAATGATAAAATTATTTACAAACTTAAACTAAATATTTTTCTCACACTACATATTACGAATATTTATACCTTATACTCTAGTAGCACCGGTTCCTCTTCTCAATCTCAGATTTCTTAAGTGTTTCTTGGTTACGTAAGGGAACATTTTAGTATTTATGATTGTTTCGTCTTCATAACACTTAGATTTGAATGGTTAAAATTATCACACAAAGAAATAAAGAAAAGATCTTTAAATATTTTAAATTTTGTATGGAGTCACCGCTACCCCCAAAAATTTGTTTTGAACTGTTCACTTTATGTGGCTTATTTAAAAATGAGCCACTAGGTAAAGTGTAGGTACATTATTTAAAAGGGCGTTACATTGATTAAAAAATTTTGTTCGAAACCGTGTTTATAGAAATTGCATATGTGGGTTGAGATTTCTTCAAAACGGGAGAATATGTGCTGAAATTGCGAAAGGGTTGACAAGAACTAACGGATATTTACCGTAAAACGGAGTGAGATTATGTCAGGTGGGGTGATATTGTGACAAACTAATTATGTATAATAGTATAGGTACAATTTTTTATTGATTTATTCTCTTTGGTACAAATCAACATATTTTATTTGTTAATCAGGACTTTGTGCATACACTTTTTTTAAATATCTGTAGACATAAACATATAAAATTAGGTTGTCACAATCTCGCCCCACATGTCATATTCTCGCCCCATTTTACAGTATTATTTATCACCATAATTTGTGTAGATGCGCCTGATTGAAACTCAATTTATATTAAGTAGATGTAAATTATGTACCTGCAAATTATCAGATTATGTTTAAGTTGTTTTAATCGGCCAGAAAATAAGTTTTCTACAGTTTGTCTCAACGCAACTGTCGATATATTCATCAGAATATGCTACACAGATATTTTCATAATTATGTTTCATCTGCCGTAAATCTTACCTACTAAGGCATTGCGATCTGTGTATATAACAACTTAATTACACTAGACATGAAAAATGTATTACAAACGTTTTAATGAAAAGTCATAGTTTTTACTGAGTGATCTAAAGTGTTTCCTTAATTTATCTACAGTCAAATATTTTCAATTAAATTTTGTGTTATTTTCTAAAATAAATGCTTGGCAACTATATCACAATAACAAAGGAATTAAAATTTTAAGAATCCTTAGTGTATAAATAGAGTTTTGCTGTAGATTACTGCATGAGCTTTGTATTAACATAACATCAGATACTAAAATCATGTAAGTATCGACACTTAATCTGCGATTATATTAAATAGTATGTGAGTAATTAAAAAAAATAATTTTGAAATAACAGGGTGTAATGTAACGAAAATGTAAAGGCTGCAAGTTGTGCTGCAGCTTTCCTAATTTTTGCACTATTATTAATAGTATCTGTTTCTCAACACTAAAATAAATCTAAGGAAATACGACATGACAAAAAAGTGTAGTAAATATTAGTCTGAAGAGGATGTATTCATCTGCAGAACACATATGAACCAATCCCCCTCCCCCGACAAATAAAAACGCAACAGCCATATTAGGAGCTAATCATCGCACAGTTTCCAGTTGCTTATCAACTGTTTTGATTGCATTATAAGGTGATACAATACTAAGAACATGCTTTTGGTAAGTACTTTACTTTTCCGGTCCATCTGACGCCCTTCCATATGCAGAAGTAGCACATTATCCAAACAAGTAGCAAGGTTCCAGCTAGCTCCCATCTGATGCTTCCAACATATTCCACTCCTTCTGAAATCTGCAGTGCTCGTCGTCTTCATACCATGGGAGGAAAATAAATAAAAAACACTTACAAAACCGAAAGTTTCTTAGTTATTACAGTAATTACTAAGCCAAAATTAATTTTTTTACTGTCTACTAAAATTTTTACTAACTAAATATAATGGTTTAAAACTAACGACAGTAACATTTCGCGAATTCAATGACCCGCAAGACATAATCCACTGTCCCATGCATACCCAAGCCCCGTCTAATCGTTCATTGTCTGCTGTTCCACTGAGTAGCAGCTAGTGGACAAATGGTCGGGGTACGAATATGCATAGGGTAGTTTATTCTAACAGGAATGCCATTGAATTCGCGAAATTTTCCTGTCCTTATTTAAAACACATATACATTTGAAAGTTTATACTACATTAAGTTTTATTACTACTGTATTAAATTTTGTTTTATTAAATTAATAATAAAATATATATTACAAAAATAAATGTTGACATTAAGTGAACGGGGATTCTTCTAACATAGGCATAATTATTTATAACTAATAAATTTGAACAGCTGTGTATGAATGATACATAATAAAACACAAAATATAAACGCTAACAGAATAATTACAATAATTTGAAACATACAGTGTATGAACGTACTAAGCGTGAAAATTATTTTACCATAATCAAAAATACAATTCTTTAAAACATTATTAAAATACCTAACATTTACCAGTAAATTAATGTTTATTTTCTTATAGTTTTGTAGTTCTCTTCGAAAATTCACTTCTTGCTAAAAGTTGTCTATGGAAAGGATGAGAATATCAATTTTCTAAACTTCACAACACGTTATAAATTCATGAAAATACATTTGCGCCAACAGTACTGTATAAGTAAATGACAGATCATCAATTAAAATATTACTGTTGTGTTATATTGATATTTTCCTAAAGCATGTCACATTTCCTATTCTGGATACTGATACTGAGGTGAATAATCATACAGTCATAGCTAATTCTTTTAAAAATATAATTGTTAATTTACATCAAAATTATTTTTACAGTTTTTTATAAAACAGCTTTAAACTGAGAAAAATGTAAAATGTAATAAACCTTAGCGTCTGCATTGTGATTAGCTGGAAGCTCTTGGAAAATACAGTTTATATTTCAAATTGTCTGTAGGCCTACGCTCATATAATAATTTTTAAAATAATAGCATGCAATTGCGATTTTTATCGTTATAATAATGTTCCTTTCTAAAAACTTTCACATAAGTTGTAACTGTGAGCAAAATGTGTGCATCAGTTTGCATAATAGGTCCTTAAATGTTATATTTTTGTAAAGGACCAAATTTATGATAGCAATATCTACACGAACAATTTTAATTTAGGCCTACTTACCGTTGTTTTTTATTTACTGGAATTAATGGAATGTAATGCTTAAGCGGTTACTGATCACCTAGTGACTGCACTAACAGAAAATTAATTTGCTACCACACATGTCCACGAATTATCAATGTTTTGCCTACGATGTTTTCTTGTTTTTGTCACCCCAAATCTCTCATTTTGTACGCTGCGATTGTGCTTAACTATTTTGCCAGCTCAAACACAGTTCTTGATAGGTGTCGTTATTCCTTGAACATTTTTCCGAAGAAATGAAAAGCTTGTGAAAGTTATATATTTTTGTTATGTATTGTATTAGGGCCTCTTATTTATTTTTGAAGAAAAAAAACGCATCAAATTTCTTTTTAATAAATCATTAAGGAATATGCTTAAATTCTCAGCTTCGTATCTAGCATACCTTATGTTTCTCGAGCCCGTTTCTCAGCTTATCAGGTTTTATCTCCCACTCTGGCAATCCTGATTTTGACTTACCATAGTTTACCGAATTCACTGCTGAAGAATACTGAGCTGGTACATTAATAAAGGCAATTGCAGCAACCTTACCCAGTTTCTGTCTTCGAATAAATTTGTGACTCACCATTTCTTAACGACATCGCTGTTGATACGGAAAGCCCACTTCATATACCTTACCTGCTCATCAGCTTGCTGAAATATTTCTTTATATATAATATTTTATAAGTGAATTATTTGGGTGTAGTTTTATGGTAGCGACATTGTTATTGAAGCTACGTGCTTAGTGTCATCCTCGTTGACGTGACGGTAGATAATGAATTGGTAGTGTATGTTTATTGTATTAAATCTAATCAGAAACTATTCAGTGCTTGTTACAAAATTTGGAACATTTTATCATATAAACAATTCAATGATTAATAAATAACTCAACACTAAAGTGCAAGGCAGGTTACAAAATCAAACGGACCTGTTTTCACTTATATTTAGCAATAACTTTCTACATTAAAGCAGTATTTCAGAATAAGACTAAGACATAATTTGCTTTTATCGACCCAACAGTGACGTATTATACAGTTCGGCTGGAAGTCGACTACTCAGAATTAAAATATTGCACTTGGTTGAAAACGTACATACATCACTCTTTAACTTATTTCAGGTAAAAAAATATACGATTTTAATCACCTCGAATTGGAGTATTTTTCCATATTCTTAATCTTCGCATATTGCACTCATTTGTTACTTGCGAGAGAGGGAGCACGCCAAAAGAAGCACCATCTCCTCTTCATGAAGACTTGGAGTTTACTGAGAGGGAGTTGTTTTTATAAGTGTTGGAGAACACTTTGGGAAGTTGTAGTGGTGGTGGAGGAGAGTTGGCCATGCTTGGAGATGGGGACATGTACAGTACACAGATAAGTCTTGAAGAGGGTGAAGATAGAGTCTTGACAGAAGGCAGGCTAACATTCGAGTGTTGTGTAGGTATTACACCAACCAAAATGTTCCCGCTCAACATCCTACCCAACATAGTTTTCCATAATCCCTCTCTTTTCTCCACCTCTCAACCCACTACTTCCGCCATGCCTACCACCAACGAGGTCATATCACATAGTAAATCAACCAAAGGGGTATCTGCTAAGCGTTCATCCAATCACAGACTTTCTTACCCCCTCTCTTAACTCTACACTCCACCTCTCAACACGCTGCTTCCGCCATGCCTAGCACCTGCGAGGTAATGTTACTTTGATATTACATCAACCAAAAGTGTATCTGCTTAGTATCCAGACAATCACTGTATTTCTCCTCCATCCTGTCAGCTAATCAGGATGCAGTTCCTCCTCAAAAGGGGCATGACTAAGGACCTAGAAGGCCAATCAGAGGCCATGAAGAAGGCCAGACACCTCTAAATGAAGTTTGTCAATGTTTATCAAATGTCCCTTGTGTAGCCCTCGCCCTCCAGTGGGGAAGAACCCATCCTTCTCATCTACCAACATGCATTTATTTTTTAATTATATTTTCTCACATAAAAATCTTCCAAAGTTTAAAGTACATTTAAAGATTAGTAATATATTGAATGTTTTAACGGTACTTACTCCCAAAATTCTTTCACTGGATCTGTCAAATCTTTCACTGATATATTGTGTTGATTTACAGAACAGATCTTTGTTACAGATGTCAAGTTGTAGCGCTGATCCCAGCATGTCAAGTTACTCCTTTCATACGCATTCACACAGTTCGGCGTGTTCCAATAGTTGCTGCACGATCGCCATGGTACATCTGCAAAAGGAACTTCATATAGTGGATATATATTAAAGCAACAAATTCAAACTCTCACAGCACTACAAAGTTCTTCAAGCATTTTCTGATGGACTTTGACGTCTTTGGTTCGTTCATGCCAATAGGTCACACATAGAGTTGTTAAAGGAAGAAGCCGAGAATGCTCATACTAGATAGAAAATACGATGGAGTTTTTCTCAATCAACTTTACACACACCAGTAGCAGCTACCCTTCGTTTTAATGCTTATCCAGACAAACCTAACCCTAAAATTAGTTAAAATCTAAATATCTGTTTTGTATTATAAATAATCAATGTCAGTAGGCTCAAAACTGCAAACAAGTTTTAAAAATAATAAGTATTCGTTAAAAATAATAGATAAGAGACCTTCTTGTCTCAAACTACGTTCTTTACTACATAATTTGTTTGACTATTATGATATCGTGCTCATTATTTTATTCTGATTTACGCTCCCAGACAAAGAAGAGATTAAACAACCCGCAAACCATGAAGTGCAATGTTTCTTTGCCCGAAATTGTGTTTCACCACAGTCACTTTGCATACATGTCATGTTTTGCTTTCATTTAAATTCGTTGAGTGAAATTTGAGTGATTATATCAGTGTTTTCGTCCGTATTACTTATAACTGGTGGCAGTCAAGTGACAAACAACACTCTGATTGACCAAATTGTTTTACGTAGTTAGCTAAAATAGTTTGTGGTCAAAATATTAATTTATGTTTCATTTTGTATAACTACAGTTTTGAATAGCTTATTAAGGGGGTTCCCTAGTAAGAAAATCAGTTGAATTTCAAGCTTTCACGAATATTCTCATTTCTCCAAACTTGTAAAAAATATTCAGAGGCATGATGATTTTTTTCATAGCGAAAATGAAGGTCGGTTATTTGATCCTTGAGTGTAAATTTATGTTTAAAAATTCAAAACAGTCTATTAAAATTTGCTGTATAGACCGAAATTGCTATGTTTAAGCATTTGTGTACGTAGTCAGTTGTAATGAAAGACACTGATTGAAACTAGTAACACAGCGATATAGTTTGTGAACATATTGCTGTATTAAAACTCTATGGTCTCCGCTTAAAATGTCGAGTAAACAGAATAACAGCGATGCATGTTTACTGAGTTTTACGAACCCGGGTTGTGCGCCTGTCTCCGGCTCTCTGCTAGCAAGCTGTATTCAGCCTGCTAGATCGTTGGAACACGAGGTGTGGTGATACGGCTGCGACTGGCGTGCCAGGAGGGACAGTAGGGGAAGTTATTTCCTTTCTTGCTCGTCTCTCCGTCTCCGGTTGTGCGATGAAACACCACTCATCTAATTCGTACAGTATAGTTGTTAAATTCACAAACCAAGTGTACGTAACAAACGGTACATTTAATACTCCATACACACAGCTCGGCAATATTTAGTGGCAATTTATTTCCACTACTATCGCGAATAAAATTACCTGTTAGTTTAGATAGTTTCTAGCATTTATAGCATACAGCAGAGCGGCATCATATCTTACGAATTCGCCCATGCTCTGAGGAACGCGAAAACTATTGTATATATTTCAGATCATTATCTTCGAAGTTGTATAACTTATATGTTAACTTAAATCCTTATTTGTCGATAGTTTTATGCATATAATATTATAACTGTGCGGGTACTTTTCCAGATACGTACTATAACAGTAAACGGAAAATTGCTCAATGCCCCTATCGAACCTTCAATCATTGTATGATAAAATAATTATTTAATTAAAAAAATTAATTATCATGAAATTATTGAGGAACACTCACAGGTGTGGCTTACTACTTATTAAATGGGACGAGAAAAGTTCAGGGACATGAGACTGGTACACTCTGTATTGTAATACAATAATGCGTCAGTAAACATTTACTTGCGTTTATAACAGACAAACAAAAAAGACTTAAGATAAACCGCTTTGTAAATTTTAATATATTTAGATATGTTACATGCATGTTCTGATACATAAAAAGTCTAGAACTCCTGATAAACACTTAGCATATGTATTTAAACGAGACTCCTAATCCTACTGTAAACATGGGCAGCAAGAGGACAATACGTAAGGTTTCTTTCTGGAATAAGGGTTCCTACGTTCCGTTTTATGGCCACCCGCTTCGTGTATTTCAAAGAAAAAGGCTTCGAAAAAGGGCGACGTAAATTGGAATGGAATTGTAAGGGGGAGCTGGAGAGATCACTAATTCGTCAATCACACAGTTTAGCGTGCGTGCACAGGCTGTTGGACTCGGAGCTGCTTTCGTGTGGATAACAAGGTTATCCTAACTAAAATGACAAACAAATCCTGTTCGATTTACACCCGTTTAATATATCCCTCAAGACATGCCTTATCGTTATTGCCGCTCTCCCGAACACGTCTTAACTCACTCGTGGCTTGTATTGTAACCAACTGCCCTCCCTCACTGGTCCAATGAGACTTACAAGGTTGGGAGGGGGCTTGCGGGCAAGGCGTGGAGTACGCTAGGCAACACACATGTTACTGTTGCCGTGTGCCGACAACCAGTAGGTACACTCAGGGACTCACATGCATACATATACTTGGTCCAACATAACCAACAGTCTCCTCTTCGAAGAGAGGAGCTCAGCGATACTCACGACTAACAAGCCAATTCTTAGAAAACATTAAACACGTAAACATAAACAGATACAACTTGATCTAAAATAAACCGTCATTTACTTTCTCCTGCGGCCTGCACGCTAGAGCTTGGCCAGACTACTGTAACATCTGAATCTGCTGGTCCCTTGAAGTCCTTTAAACTGTATCTTACTACTTTAGCAAGATAGTACTTCTTGACCACAATTAACATTATACGAACTAAAATAACAATAACAATTATTAAACAAGAATTTACTACACTAAGGCCGGTATTCCTGAAGGTTATAATAAGGTTTTAGGCGCTGTCATGGCTTATGTGTGACTAATCTGTGACTTTTCCGTGGGTTAAACTAATTGCGCATGCGCAGTACGCTTAGACTTACAGGCGCATACACACATTACGACGTATTTTACCGTTACTTTGTTATTTTATAACGTCATTGTTTTAAGCGATTGCTGGCCGAATGTCGTTTTTAGTAAAAAGTGAGAAATCAAAAAACACTCGAACCATACAGAAAATTAAACTCTGTGGCAGCAAGAATACAAAGTTATAACCCACTAGCATTTTAAAAACCCATATTGCCCAAAATTAACCAATTTGTAATTTTCAAATAATTTTAATATAAGTGCATTTTTTCGGACACTTTTATGTAACTAATTCGGTAGCTGTGAGACTAAGGAGTCTGAGTGCCAATGATTTTCTTCGGGTTGAAATCCGGGTCACTCCGAATGTTATTTTTTTAAACATTTTTTGTATTATGTAACACAATAAGATAAAGCTGAAATGAATGTTTATTTCCATAAATATAGTTCCTAAGCATTAAAATAACTCAATACTAAGAAAATAAGTTGAAATCAATAATGAACCACTGTTGATGAGTAAAATTTTTCCCCCTGTAAATTGCAGTCAGCATTTAAGGAAATCACTTCTGGTGTACGGAATAAAATTACTTGGCTTAATTTATTCTTAGTGCTCATAAATTGAAAGAATATTGGGCGTACGATCAATAAGCACCGTTTGTAAACCGGCCTACTTAGAAAATATTCAAATGAAATTGATATGTACTGTTGATTTAAGCACATATTTATGAGCTTGATACGTTTAACTTACGTTCAGAGGTTTTGACTATGTTGGCATTTATAAACATTCCAATATTTTTAAAATTAATTTCCGAAATAAAATTTCCACTAGTAAAATAAAACAAATTTGGTTTACATTTTTACGTGACGTACTCGTTGCACTTAATCGTGTCACGTCCTTTTTCAAAAAAACTCTTGGAGGCCGGGGTAATACCGCCACCCTTGTTTTCTTGGCGCCTAATAGCTGTGGGATAAGTCAGTCAGGTGGTGCGCTCTATCGCGCCGATGCGTAAACAGTGCATGTATTTCCCACTCTTTTTCATTCGATAGCTAGGCAGCATGAACTGAAATAGAATTTTGAAGAAAATCGTTACTATTTTTACATGGGATCAAATAAAAGGTGAGCT
Organism: Medauroidea extradentata; assembly: GCA_003012365.1. NCBI lineage: Eukaryota > Metazoa > Arthropoda > Insecta > Phasmatodea > Phasmatidae > Medauroidea > Medauroidea extradentata. The sequence continues at coordinate 154,262 of PNEQ01116553.1, read as the reverse complement.
CAACATTTATTGCTAATTGTTATTGCTTATTTTATTGAAGCGATATAGTATACTAGCGTAACTTTTGGCATACATAAAGTAACTTTATACTGTTCGTTTGTCGTTGAGAGTGACGTGCATTCAGAAATGGCTACCTGGGGCAATACCGCCACTAGATGTTGGGGTAATATCGTGAGGTGGCGGTTTTACCCCGACCTGACACTTTAAAATTTTAAAAATGCTAAGCTCACATTTTGAAAATTAATTAATCTTGCTAGATTGTTTACATATAATATGTTGCGATACTGCTTGAAGATGGTGAGGCACCCAAAGAAAAACACCAGCAAAGGAAGTTGGGCGAAAGAAAAACTTCAAAAGACGATAATCGCAGTAAGAAATGGATCATTTGTTAAGAACTGATTGGAGACTTACAGTGTGCTGAGGTCCACTCTTTGAGATCGACTGAGACTGGAGCAGGTTAGTGATCCGAAAATGGGAAGAAAACCCATATTTAGCAGTGAGCAGGAGAAAATGTTAGTGACTCATGTTTAGAATTATCTAATTCTTTTTACGGAATTTCTCTGACTCAGTTGAGGAGACTTGCATTTCATTTGGCTGAAAAACTTCAGGTTAAGCACAATTTTAATAGAGTTACCAAATGGCAGGTGATGATTGGGTCCGTGGTTTTCGTAGAAGAAATAGCAGTACTACATTAAGGACCCCAGAGAAAAGTCTGAATCGAATATTAGCATTTGGGGGAGACCAAATTACCAGGTTTGACAAGAATCTTGAAGAACTTATTACAAAATACAAGTTTCAGCCTAAACAAATGTATAATATGGATGGAATGGGAATCTCCACGGTGCAGAAATCAGGAAAGGTAACCGCTCCGAAAGGTCAAGAACAAGTGGGGGCGGTTTGTAGTTGGGAACGAGGTAATAATAATCACAGTTGTTTGCGCATTTGCGCTTCTGGAACATTCGTCCCACCAATGCTCATTTACCCAAGGAAGAGGTTGAGTCCTCAACTACAAACAGGTGGTCCTTGTGGAGCCTTTTATAGTGTGTCTAACAATGGCTGAACCAACGAACATCTATTCCTTGAGTGGTTTGAGCATTTCTGCAAATTTTCAAAACCAACTGAAGATGAACAAGTATTGCTGATTTTGGATAACCACTACAGTCATATATCGTTGCGAAGTTATGAATTCTGCGGAAGTCAAAACATACATTTATTGTCAATACCTCCCCACACATCACATAGGTTGCAGCCACTTGATGTCACTTTCTTTGGTTCCCTAAAGGCAGCTTTCAACAGGGAGTGTGACTTATTCCCGAAAAAATCACATTTTTTTTTTTTTTCAAAAAATTACGCCATACCATATAGCGTAAAATTTTAACAATGCCTATATGAGAGTTTGCACAATACAAAAAGCTGTCAGTGGATTTGAAAAGTGTGGAATTTATCCATTTTGTATAATTTACTACAGCGTGTTGCGTTCATGCCCAAAAATCAATAATCGGTGCTGATGATTCAAGACTATTCTAAATACTTTTGTTATATTTTTATATAATGTTCAAATACCCTTTTTTACCACATAGTAGTCTGAATAAAATACACGTGATTATTCATAATTTATAACATTATTCAAGATTAACACTACACCGTACGTGTTAGCTATAAATGGAATGATGAGGTAATTATTTTTGTAAATTGTATTTAGAACATTAATATAAAAAGTTTATAAGGACAGATATTTGGAATGTCAATTTTAATAACTTTTGTTTTGTAGGACCTCTTTGACCAAAGAAATAAACTTATTATGTTACATCGGTAACCTTCAGTGTTGGGTGTTTCCTTCATTGGGACTTAATTAATAATTTAAACCAACTAGTAAAACGTCCAGCAACGCTTAACCGTAAACCGGGAAACCCTTGACACGCAAAACAGTTATTTTCATAAGCGAAAAATTACGCGATAACGGGTGCCAATGCCAGATAAGTTAAGAAAAGTGTGATGTGTATAACTTTGATATAAAACATACAAATGAATCACGCAGGAGTATCTGTAATTCCAATGATGATTAGATTACTGTAGAAAACAAAGCAGTCCAGTGACATTTGAAAGACACACTTTTTCATTGATAAAACGCCTTATTCACTTGCACTAATCATAAGTTCCATAATTGTGCCCTTACCTTTTGAAATATTGTTCGTTCAAGTATTTTTTATATATTAATTAAATGGATTGCACAGTTTCTAAATTACGCAAGTGAAGGATATTTAGACAGACATTTCTTGGTTTGTTTAAGTAATGTAATATCAATTTCTTTTGTGATGTGTTTTACGATAATAGTGCTTATGCTATATACAACATTTCGTTTGTGGTGTGTGTTTACCCACATATATAGGCCTATGTGTAAACTTAATTTTCAATTGTTACTTTATATATAAAGTTAATTTTAAATGAATTTTTATCCAAAAGCATCAGTAACATTATTCATTTTATACAGAAGACTAGCACATCCTGCAATAGTTACATATTTTACGTAAAATGTATTTCATTTTCAATGTTCGTGTTAGTCAACTAGCAAACATATTGGAAATAGACTTTACGCAATCTAACACTTCTCCTAATGCCTTTATGAACCAAATATTTTTAAATGACTAGCTCGTACCTCTAAAGATAGGCCGCATGACCTACACTTATTGCTAGCAGCTATTTTGATCATTTAAGTAGTACTGCATGGCGCTGTCGTAGATACCCATCATAAAGGCACTAAGAAATGTGTTAGACTGTAGAGGGACGCCAAAGAAGTGTGCAGTGGCGGCTCGTGAGTTGTTTTCAGGTGGGGCTGCAGATAGTCAGCGCTGTACTCTTCTGATGAACGCGCAGTATACCAATGGTACGAAAGATGTACTCGATACTGACTCGTTTACGGTCACTCAGTAAAATGCGGCACCTACATATCAGCGTGTCAGTGGTTATAGCGTCAATTAGCACTCAACCTGTCCAGTTTGGACTATCTGCAGCCTCACCTGGCAACAACCCACGAGCCGCCACTGGAAGTGTGGACATACACTGATAATATGTCATTATAATTAAGTTATAAGTCTATTTACAATGTGGTTGGCTTTTAACTAACACGACAATTAAAATTATGGCATATTTATATTGCAGGATGTGCTGGTCTAAATCTCAGAGTTGGAACGAATAATCAATGTAACAGTAATTATATTTTTTTTTTATTTTTGAGAAAATGCAGTTGCTAAGGAAAACCATGTAATTAGGGAAAAAAATTGTAGGCAACTGAAATTTCCTCTCGTATTAGGTTAGTGTTAACATACTATTTATTCAGCATGAGATATGAGATAGTTAAATACAATTATTTGACAAGAAACGCATCGATTTTAATGCTGCTAAATAACAAAAAAAAAAAACTATTCAGTTGCAATGGAAGAAAAATGCATATTTCTTTCGAATAATATGCAAGTAGGCCCTAAACAACCTTACACTTCTTTATATAATGACTGTAGTTATTACATAAATTAATCAGTGGAATAGATAGAGAGACTCCTCTTCCCTACCAACACTTATGTTTAATAACATGCAGAACAATATTCATAAACCATAGAAATCATCGAAACATAATTGAGCAAGTATTGTTTTAAAACATAATACTTGAATTTCTGTATTCATGATATTTCTACATCAAAGTAGTATTCTTTACTTCCTGTTTGACAGTGAATGAGTAAGTAAACCCGTCCACCTAAATTATATGATCCACATTAGAAAGTGCGGAAGAAACTTCACTTATTAATATAGGAATTGTTATTTTACGTAGTTATCCAGTACATCAGTTCTCTACGTTGATTAAACAGTAGCTGTCAGGACATATTGCAATCTTATTATTTGGTTGCAGTGCCATCATGTGATATCTTACAACTTATATCCAATTGTTCCATTCATATACCTACAGTTTTCATTTGTGTTGTGACCCAGTGTGTAAACTTTTCAGTGGAACCGAGGTTCAAATCCAACGTAAGAACTTGGTCTTACATATATTTACATATAGGAACCGTTTTGTTTTCATGGCCCTAAATACATTTAACAAAAAAACGTTTTTAGTATACAGATGTATTCCTGAAAAGGACTGATTACGTACGAGGGTTTTTACTATAGGGTCCAGTTACCGTTTGACTACATTACTGCAAAACCTCCCTCTTCTACTAGAGCAACAACACGCTCACGTACTGACAGTGTGTTGTGCGCCATTACTCGAACTAAGGAGTGCAGTGCGGGACGTCTGTATTAGCAGCTTGTTATGCCAGTACGACAAAATATGACACAAATTGTCCGTTAATTACGGTACACGATATCTTCGTTACCGAACAGTTTCCACTCTGAAAGTTTGTTCATGGTTTTATATGCATTACGTAGCTCGGTGTTAAAATGCATGTATGATATGCGGGGAAAATGAGTTAAAAACACAAGGACGCAAAGCAACACTGGATTGTTATTCAAGTGTAATTTTTGGAACAGGTGTAATGAACATGTTGCATATTTTTATTTATTTGTAATACTGGCCATTATCCAACAATGTGTCAATGTAGCAATATGTAAATACAATGGGCTACACGTAAGAAATTTAACTTAAAATTCATGAAAAATAAATTCACACTCAAGTACAAGGCGAAATATTAAATTAAGAGAATGGATATATCGTTAAAGAAGTTCCATTTATTATGTCTTTGAATGTTTTATGCAATGGGAGTGTATGACGTTGTTTACAATATTGGACGTACGCCATTGCCATACAATTTTCGTCCCAGAAATCCACACAAGGGAAGAGGGAAAATTTTGTAAACAACTTCAAGTTTCATTTAGATATACCATATATATATATATATATATATATATATATATATATATATATATATAACGCACATGAAAACAGCTACATTAAAGTCATTCTGAGTACCCATGTTTTAAACAGCAGAAATATGTGTGGAAAACCAAATTATGCTGAGGATTTATAAACAAATTTCGAGAGAAGGTAACTACTTATTATCTAAGCGAATATGTAAGTCCAAAATGGCGGTGTATATAGAAGCTATTTTTCAGACGTTCTGGGCATGCAGTAACTATTTCAAAAGTGGGTTGCGACCAGAATAAATACTTATACCGTACACACTGGCCCAAAACAAAATTTAAATAAATAAGCCATATGTCCGACCAAAACAAACTGTTTCAGACCCGCCAAGTGCCGGCTGGTGTACTGAAGGAAGATGTCACAGATGCCGTTATTTTGTGAGAAAATGATTTCACTATCGTTTCAAATGTAAGATTTTCTAATGGCTGTAGTTACCTCAAATATCCTGCAAATGTAAAAAGTTAACCTTTGTGGGCTAGATTTTCCATGCTGATGATCTCAATAAAATTTGTGAGAAAGTCTCATTGGCTTCAAGCGTGCAAATCTAATTAACCGTGACATCTTAAATGTAAATCGCCGAGCCACAATAAAGTTAAAATATATGTATTATTATAAAACGACGTAAATTATTCGGGTTTCACACAGCTATTTAGTGAAAGTACTCAAACAATATTAATTGTGGCCAACAGCATAACCCATTGCAGTATTAACAAATAAAATAAATGCTGATGTTTATTTTGGTTGTTTTAAACACCGGGTGAATTCCACTTACTTTTTGTCAACAAACATAGGAAATATTGAAATGTCAGTGTTCATTACAATATATATATATATATAACTTTATTCATCTGATATGTTGTAAAATTTCCTCATTTTACGAACAAAGCTCCTGAAAAATATTGTCACAGATGAACGTGAAAGAAGTTTATATATATATATATACATATATATATATATATATATATATATATATATATATATATATATATATATATATATATATATATATATATA